>VJMY01000608.1:0-43923 GCA_009869795.1 Neelides sp. FZ-2019 | reverse complement strand
ACAGAGACCCACAACTATTTTGGAAAAATCTCTCGCCCTGCTCCTCTTCAGAGGCACCATCGCCTTGAAGGATCCCCATTTCCATGGGAAGGAACTCCTGGCTCTCAAGCGGGAAATTGCCACTGAGATCGTAATTCATTTAATTCCATTCATTTATTCATTCATGTACGATCTCAATTGGCAAAGGATAGTGGAGGATTCTTAATTTTTAATTACTTTAGTCCGCCTTGTGTGAGAGCGTCAAACGGCTCGGGCTCGTGAACAACTCCTTCTTAACCAACGTCTGCTCCGCCCTGGAAGAAGCCTTCAAATGATTTAAATGATTTACATAATCAAAACTTTCTATCAATTTTCTTACATTTTTCAATACTTTGTCTTATACTTCAACACACGTTCGATCATCTCGTTTGTATATAAAACGAAATAAATGCTTTTTCTAATTAACACAAGATTTATTCATTTGATCCAAATGAACCAATCTCATTAAATATAAATCTTTTACTCATTATTCCCAATTATTGACTAAAATGCCACTCATAATTCTCATCTTCCATTTTACTGTATTTATAATTAGACATTTTTTTATTCCTTTTTTAATGATGAATTTGATGAATGAAACTTGATTGATCATAATGGCAATGAAATGAAAAAGTCAATGATAAAATTGATTTGAAGTTTAATTTTATTTAACTATACTTAATTAAAATACAACTTGAGTTGTTTATTCATAATTGACTTAAATTTAAATAATTCTTTGCAAAAAACTCATTTTTTAGTGCATTTAAATAGACTAGTTATTATCTAGTGAAATAACATTTTTAGCAACCGTGTGTGTGGAAGAGGATAAATCAGGAATAAATTAAAGACGAGTTCGTATTAAATTGCTACATACATATATATCAAAAAAACCTGTGAAGATTCCTGATTTCAATAGACATTAGTTGGGGCCAAAGTAAAGAGCGACAATCTCATTGATGATTGATATGTCTTGTGGCGGAGTTGCACGAGATTTGAAGGAAATTAACATTGTAAGTGTGTGCTGGAAATTGGAACGACTCCTTCTAAATGACGCAGAGGAACCAAATGGCATTGCTCCCAAACGTCTCACAGTTTCTCCATCCTAGTATACAAGAAAATGCTTATTCATCATTTGCATTCGAGACGTCATAACTTGTTCTCAATAAAATAAAATAAATTTTCAAATTTTATTTAAATATTTACCTTAAGAATATCCCAAAGTCTGTGGTCTTCTCCATATATGATGAGGTATCTATCCAGAAGATTGTAAGCCAGTGTTTTCCCCAATTCCAGCCCATTGCTCATCTCCAGTGCTCCCAAGAAGACCGGAAAGAAATTTCCCCTCACTGTAGTCATGCCATCGATTGTTAGGTTGAATATTCCATTGAGAAAATAGGTTGAGAGATGGGGATCATTCAGGAAGTTGAGGGCCCTCGGTTCATTGATAAGACGCCGAAAAATCTTTTGAGCCAAGTCTTCTTGGACTGGTGAAATGACCCCAACCAGGAGGATCTGATAAGAATATTCAAATGCAATGTGAGTAAATCATCTCCGCCCTTCACACCCCTAAGAACAACAATAAATCTTACCTGGCGTAGTAGATTGGCGACGAACTCTTCTCGCCTTCTTTCTTCATCTATCGCACAATCCCCACCTTGGAGGAATTCCGCAATGAGATCCATGTCGGCTCCCTCCGAAATGACAAACTGCCTAATGATTTCCGCCATTGAACTTTATGTGACTTTCCTAATTGAAAGATTGTCCTAGACCTTATGAAGGAGACAGAGGCCTTTTTCAACCTCAACAACCTAGCTCACCAATAAATAGCTAAAGAAAACTTGAGACTATAATACCCTTCATTCTCACTCACATCTCACATGACCCATGAATGACCAATAGCTAATATACATTAGGCCTGGTATTACATACATTTAAATACCATATGCCTACATACATTAGTTGCTTCATTGCATATTGTATTAATGAGTGACAAATACGCATGGTGTATTCTTTTAGTAAAACATTCATTTTGAGTTCAAATTTACAATAAGGTAAATATTTCCATCATTCACGGTTGAGGTCTTGAAGTAAAGCATATAAGCGTCAAAATATCTTATCTCAACATCCATGTTATGCATACATGTAAATATCATGTTGAATATACATATTTATTAGCAATGTGATCAATTCTTACAAGTTAGAGTTGACTTGGAATTGACCAAGAAGGCTCATGAGTGTGATGAGTCTCCTGCAACTCTCCTCATCTCCCTTCATTCATGTTTATTTCCCTCGACCCCTCCACAGTTCTTCATTTATAATACTTTAATAATACCCATGTATACTTATTATTGTAGACCTTTATGACCCTTTAGAATAGAGTGAAGTCAAACGGCTTTCTAACTCGAACCTTCTAGTTCTGGACGAATACTCATTTTCTTCTATATACCACATTATAATCCTTCTCCAATGAACTCAAATGAAGGACTTTATTTAAATATTTATAAAAAATAAATGAATTTATAGGTAAATGCATAATATGAATATTAAGTATTTATATTAAGAAGAATATTTTTGGAATCTGACGAGCCGAACATTATTAGAAGACCATTGACATCATGACTCAATCTTTCTGGCTTACTATAATGTAGGTACATATAGCTTTCTACTTACATGAATAATTTACATAGAAAAATAAATATTGGACCGAGAAACTCACCAAATCCTTTTCAGCTCCTCAGAGGCGCAAAACCGTGGATAAGGACGAGAAGAAATTCCATATTCGAACTCTTGAGCCAAGTCTTTCAAATTGGGGAAAATCCGAAGATCCTTCATGGTCAACCTGGGAAATTGCTGGAGTTGGCAACTGAGAAATGCGGTAGAGTCTGGACCAAACTGAGGGAACACCAAAAGGGTTCACCCCTTTAATAGGAAGGGAAGCATAGATCATTATAGACCCGAGGCGCCCAATCACTCTCCAACATAACTAATAAACATTTGTGTTTAAGTATAAACTAGGTAAGACATTTATATTGGACATATATAAATAAAGACATTAACTATTGCTAAAAACCCATTATTCATATAAACTTATGATTATGAATGACAAATTATTTATGTAATATAATTCCCATCGTATATGGGAATTTCCTGAGTTGACAATATGAAATGGGAAAGTGGAAATGTCTGGAAGAGTATAAAGAATGTTACTTTTCGTTAGAGTGATTGTGGTTAGTGATAGACGCAGAGATTTTTCTCCTTTTCGAACCACGTCAATTTGTCTCAATGAATGCGAATGGATTAAAACCCTTTTAGTTAGTTGGATGAGAAAGGAGAGATTCATTTCACACAAAAGAGTTGGGTGAAAAACCGAGTGTACCAAACCCAACCAGATTTGAGAAGCCAGATTGTTAATGTTTGTGCTTCTATTACGCCTGAGTTTTTGATAAACTGCCGTCAAGAATTTTATCATCGACTTGGATATTGCACATTTACAAATGGAAACCTCTTTGAGCACTTCGAGCACAACGAGATCAGAAGCCGCCGTCTCCTCCATCAAAAGTGGTTGGTCGGAACGTTGAGAAATTCACGGGGGACCTGAAGAAAGAGCACCAAGCATCCTTCGGAGCAACATTTGCTTCAACCCAATCAAGGCGAACGAAGAGGTGGAGGAAGCGCTGGTCGACAAAGACGCCGACGAGTTCGTGGCGGATCTCGAGGAGGAATTTGAGCGGATTTTAACCCCTGTCGGTAACGAGCGATTGTACTTGGAACTCGTGAATCAGGATGCTGATTTGGTGGTGGACGCGGGGCAGGTGTTCAAAACAAAAGGATCGCCGCAAGGATTTCAATTTATTCCAATTTAAACCAACCCCGAAGATCCGACGAGCTCTTGATGAGCAAAGTGTACAAACCAGTGACGAAGAAGCCGCAGAAGTTGAACCATGGACGGGAACGACAAGAAGGTGACGGTCAAATTCCACCCGCTTTCCAAAACACCTTTCACTTCTCTGATATGCCGAGCAAGACGCGTTTGAAAAGCAGCTCATGGCCAAAGTGTCGCTCAAGCCGCGGAGTTTAAAGGAAATTTCCCGCCGTCATCCAATTATTCGCGACAGCACTGAGGCCGCCGTCGTTGCGTACCACAACAGTACAAATCTCAGCTTCATCATCGACTATCTCATGACCTTCGTCATGTACAATGCCCCAGGTAAAATTCAAATTATAGAAAAATCTCGTTTTATAAGATCTAAGATTTTTATCGTTAGTTCGATTAAACTAAATTAACATTAACTACTTAATTATTAGTAAATTGTCAATTAAACGAAGACTTTTATAGGGGAGTTTAAAATATTTAATTAATTAAAATGAATTTTTGCAGACAATCCCATTGAGGTCATCTACGACTTGACGAAGAAAGTGGTTGGTGCTCGGAAAAACAAGAAGTTGATTGAAGAACTTCCGCGGCTCTACGAGAAGGAACACATGAAAGCGTATTTCAAGCTGTTGGATCAAGAAGAACGCGGTCACATTTCCCTCAGACAATACAAATCAGGTCAAATCAATAACTGATAAATAATAAACGTTTTATATATTACAAGAATAAGATGTGAAAAGGAGAGAAAGGGCAAGGAAGCTTTGGCTCTCTTGCTACATATTTATATCGCAGCTTAGTAGTTTAGTTTAAAGATAACTAACTTATGAGCCAAATTATAATTTACTGGTTTTTATAATAATTTGATTTGACTTTTCAATTCTTTCAGCTCTTCAGTCCCTTGGAATTTTCGAGTACAATTAAGATCCGTTTGGCATCGACGAAGACAATTCCTGAGCACATCTTCGTCAACGAAGCGCACGCTTTCATCTCAATTATTTATATTTTTAAATTTATGGGACTTATGAAATAATTAATGATTTAATTAATCATTAATAATCATAGATAGTTATGAATAATATACATTTAATTACTCTTCTCGTTATTTTGTTTCCAGTTGGAGAGGAAATAATTTCATGCTCTTCCTTTCACCCCGCAATTGAGATGCAAGGAGCGATTCCTCATAAAAATAATACTCATAGTGAATTTAATATATTTAATGACCATTTAAAATGTATTGTATTCAATACAAGATATTCTATTGTGATGTTAAGCATACGTAACATTAAAATGACAAGATTCTTCTCTTCAATGTAAAGAGATAGACATAAATTAAATGAGTAAATGTGTAAAAAATGTGGTTAATACAGAAGTGTTTTATTTCACATTTAGTGACATGAGCATTAGGAATGAAATAAATGTGATAAATATTATACTTACTATTATATCAAACTTAATATACTTTTGATACTTTTAAGTATAATTATTTAGTTAAATGTGTTGAAAATAATTTATGAAATGTGACCCGAAATGTTTCTTTTCCATATGAGGAATAAAAAGACGAATGAATATAATACTCTTGAGAGTTCATTTTTATTCTTGGAATTTTTTACTTACTGTTTTACTGTACAATTCAATTCCCTACTCGTTCCAACAACACCTTTATAGGGAAGACAGATGATGAGGATTCAAAGCCAGGAATGAATAGCACGGTTAAAATCACCTGTACATGAATGTACAAAAAAGTGAAAATTGTGAAAATGCAAGTGAAGGTGCAATGTGCAATGGATGAGTGTTGACTGGTCCATTTAAAAAATGAAAAATGGATCAGCAAGTTCTGTGGTTGATGTGGCGGATGATGATGATGACGTAATATTGTGAATATTCCCTTTGCTTTTAACTATTTTTTCCATGTGTGCATGTTAGTGGTGGTGCGATACTCTGAAGTTGAATGGCAAATGACATGTAGATTTGTCAAGTTGAAATGGAAATTGATTGGAAGCTTTGCAAAGCTTCAGCTTGGACTCAAAATGTCTTTTATGGGGCAAAAAGAGGATTTGAATGCTTTTAAATCTTAAGCTTAAACCTTAGTCTTTAGCTTAATAATAAGCGTTTGATGCATTAAAGGGTGATAAATAAAAAGTGAGTCTTAGTTTGACTCGCAGTAAGACAATTCAAATCTCAATTCGACTATTATGGATTAGTGTATGATTTCCATTGGAAATCTGAATGGAATTGTTGACTGGGAATCGAACCATGACTTTCACTTTGATTGTCTCCTGTGTGAGTGTGAAAATGCTAGGGTTGAACTGTTGTAAGTGAAAGGTGAAGAAGTTCCAATGGGGACGCTCGAAGGAAGGAAGAATTGGAACTGAAATGCCCCTTCACGATCCTCCTATTGCTTATTTTTAAACACCGGAGAAGAATGAAAATAAGGAAGGTATGTATACTCTGCACGTGTAGAAGGCTAGAAGATGGAGGTATATTCTATAGTCTATACTGTAGGATGAAAATAGATTGAACTTGAAATATAAATGAGAAAACTTGTGTCCGGGTGAAGTTCATCTTTCTCATCCCTTGGTTAGGGCAAAATTGGTTGTTGAGCCCAGGTGGATCCTTCCTCTCATCACACCCTTTAGTATTTCTGTCCAGATTAAATGCTTGTAAATAAAAAAAAATGGTTGTAAATAGAAAAGGTTGGGTGATTTGGGAATGGAGGAAGACGGGCGAGTGATTTGGGTCTTCGCCAGTGACGGACAACCAGCTCCTCAATCTTCCCAATGCCTGATTTGAATCGGAAGGTTCCCTTCGATGGACAAGATAGATCCACAAGGTAGTTTCCATTCATATAAATGAGATTAGTCAAATTCGCCCAACTCTCGTGGTGAAAAGTGAAATGATACTCACGGAGCCTTCATTTTATGAGAGAGATAGGAATTGGAACAAAGGATTGACAAGACAGATTCACAATCTTGATAAAATAAGATTGCAAATTAGAATGAAATGAGATTTTAGAAGAATAATAAGGCATTTCTCTACTTGAGTTTCAAATCCATGTCTCAGTCCAAATTATTTTTGCGAGTAGAAATACTTATGTTCTTTTCTTAGAATTTATATATTATTAATTTATTAATACATTGTATTCAAAAAATGAACCCTAAAGACAAAGAAGCAAAAAAAGGCTTTTGGGAAAATGGAAGAGGGACCAAGTAAAAACAGATATAACAAGCCTATATTTTTGAAATAGTGTTTAATTAGTTTTTTGTGTTAAGTTGATAGTGCGAGATGTGAATCATGTAGAAAGATCCCATTAATGATTTTTATTCATTTGATTTTATAGGGCAGGAGATCAGTTAGTTCATGGTGTGTTTGATACGATTGTACAAATGAATTCATTTCTCAACAGCTTCATGCAAATGAATGCAGACTTGGATGGGTTCATCAAATTGCTTGAAATTGCGAATCCAACCTCCCCCAACTTGACACAACTTCGTTCTACATCAGCTTTTTATGACTCGGAAATATCAAGACTAAGGGTAATGCATAATGTAACATCCGCTTTAATTGACATTTTTCAAATTTTATCTATTTTTATTGCTCTTTGATTAATTAATACAACAAATTGAGATTTATCCTACAAAAACGTTACACTCTTTTTACTATGCATTTAAATGAGGAATAAAGTATAGTGATCCTTGAGAAAAAATATAAATAGCAATAGCTTTAGCTTTTACTTATTCATACGACCCATTATAATGAAAAAGTAAAAGTATGCATTACAAATATATATTACAATTTATAATAACTATTTCCTTTAAAGATCGAGTTGGGAACCTAAAAGTTCCGGCTCGGGCCCGCCAATAGCCATAGGAGAATACTGCATTAAATTCGAAGATGACTGACTCGTGATGAGAAGATGACTGATGAGAGAGAAATCGAAGATTAAATCCAGAATAGAGTCGAAGGGCGAAAATGATTTGTTTTTTCAATTCATCTTTCCACAATTACTACATTATATATTCATACAATTTTCATATTCATATACTCATTTCACCTACATCTACATTTAAAATTTTAGTAGCATTTAACATGAAAAGATTCTTGTATAGTAAGAGTGAGTTTTTATTTACAAGGTTAGTTTGTGGTTTTCATGAGAAAAATTATAACTGTTGTAATTAATTTAAATTAATCTCTGGCCCTACTCCTCTTCAGAGGGACCATCGCCTTGAAGGATCCCCATTTCCATGGGAAGGAGCTCCTGGCTCTCAAGAGGGAAATTGTAACTGAAATCGTAATTCATTTAATTCCATTCATTTAATCATTCATATGCTTTCTCAATTGGCAAGGGATAGTAGAGGATTCTAACTTTTTAATTTCTTTAGTCCGCCTTGTGTGAGAGCGTCAAGCGGCTCGGGCTCGTGAACAACTCCTTTTTAACCAATGTCTGCTCCGACCTCGAAGAAGCCTTCAAATGATTTATATATTCAAAATTTTGTCAATTTTCTTACATTTTCCAATACTTTGTCTTATACTTCAACACACGTTCGATCATCTCGCTTGTATATGAAAAGAAATAAATCCTTTTTCAAATTAACACATCCGTCAAGATTTATTTATTTCATCATTTTTTCATTTTATCAATGTTATTGAGTTAATGAGGGAAATGAAAATGGTTGCTGGTGTTTGGAGGCGGATTGGTCAACTTCTCCAGTGTCTCACATTTAATGAATTGTAAAATAACTAAATATAATTTATTAATCTTACGTAGTAAATAAGAATTATTTTTTATATTATATAGTAAGATATTTTTATTTGTTTAATTCATTAGTATTAAAATCAGTGAAGTGAACCTAATATCTGTTACGGAAATCGTCGAGATCTTTAAAAGAAATGTAATTCATCTCAACAAGGCAAAGGATCTCATTCATAAAAGCGAAACCATTCTCCTAAAAAAGTTTATAGTAAAAATTGAAAAAGGTGAAAATGACAATTGAAAATTTAAATTAATATTAATTACATAAACTTTTCTTCGTTAGATTCATTGAGAAAAATTGGATTAAGCTGAGTGACGAGAAAGAAATCGAGAAAATCTGCCAAGCTGCCATTGATCAAAACTCGAAAATTGTAGTGAAATTATTTAAAAAGGCAGCAGCAGAAATTGCTTGTTTCTGTCTTCTTAATCATAAATAATTAAAATAATGAAAATATTGATATAAAAAAGATTGTCAAATGTGTTGAAAATAATCTTAACGCCAAGGAAAAATAAAGTATTAAAAGACAATCTGATATGCACTCTCGTGTGGTATTTCAAAAGATATATTTACATAAGTGTTTCAATTAATTGTCTTTGAGCAAATTGTTTATAGCATGGGTTTGAACTCCTACCGTAGGAGTAGTCTTTCATCAGAATCTTTTATAACAAAGAAATTAAATTACATTTAAATTTATAGTTAAAATTTACGTCGAAGTGTGATGAGACATTTTTACACATTCCAATTCCAATTTACAGGATTCCAATTAGATGTCATTGGCAGTGGTTTGGACTTTTACTGTTGCATACGACTTTGGGATCATGGTGCAAATCGCTAAATGCTCCTGGAACTTCCTACTTTGAATTTCGAGTGCTTCCAACCTGCTTGTCTGGACGTCGAACAATTTCCAGAGTTCCATATTATCATTTTTAAGTTTTAGGAGGTCAGCTTTAGCGTCCCTGCAAGCACTCTTTCCGCAATCCCGTATTGGGGTTTCCCTTGGAGCTCTCGCCGTTGTAATTTTTCTACGCCTCTACAAATAATTAAAAATGATATAGTAGAATAAAGTTTTAGCTAATTTTATTTAAATCACAATATCATACATTTTTTATAATCAAAATCTTACCTTCTGTTTCCTCTGTGGTGTATTTTCATCTGGAATGTCAGGCGCTTGAATAGACCCAGGGACGATGGCCAATGGACGAGGCTGAAGAGCTGAATCATTTGAGCCTCCCTATAAAGAATTTCTCATTTATTTTAACTATTTAGCATTTTTATAAATTAACAAACTAGCAAATATACTAATTATAAAATTAAAATTTGCACAAAACGCTAAGTTTTAATTTGATTTTAAGTTTGCTGCTAAATGATAGTGTGTTATATAGTTAAATCTAGGGCAGGAAAATATTTTATTTATTTATTACCTTTTCTTTAAGTGCTGAACTGCGAGTTATACGACCAATCGGTCCAAATGTTTCAGAACTTTCTGGAGGATCCATCGGAGAAGGACTCTATAAAAAGCAATTGAATTTATCAAATTTATTTTAATTTAATATTTTGTATTATAAAATTTTAATTTTTTAAATAAAATCTTTTTTTTTAATTGAACCTGAGGAAGAGAACTGGAAGTCGTGTGGTTGAGCAACGGATTTCCGCTCAGGACGTTTTCCGTCCAAATTAGTTCCTCTTCAACATTCTCCTCTGAGTCTTTCCTCTCAGCCCCGGCGGCCCGTTCCTTCTCGATCTCGAGTTCTTCCATGTGCGCCGCCGTGTCGTCCTCGTTGCACGCGTCAGAATCCTTGACCTTGCCGTCAACCTCGCCCGCGTTAGAATCCTTGATCTTATCGTCTCCCAAGTTCTCGGCTTTGGCTTTCTTAGCCGGTGGTTGTCCCCTCTTATCTTTCGAGCGAATTTGAAACTCCTAATTTTATACATAATACATTAATAATTTTTTAGTCAGTTAAAGCCTGTCTTTGTTAAATAAAAGGTTAAATTAAAGGTTAACAGTATTTTTAATTTAATAGTACTTTTGAGATAAAGGTAATTAACCATACCTTAACCTTGTCCTTCCTTGATTGTCTCGAGATTGAATCAAGTTTACTGTGGTACTCCTTGGACCTGGACAATTCATCAGTGATTCTTGAGGGCCCTGGTTCACTTCGTTGAGTTGACGACGGAGACTAAAAAATATTAAAATTAATTCAATTTAAACTTTATTTTACTATATGTTGACATATTAGAGTTAATTCTAAGGGAAAAAAGCAAAATACCTCTTCATTAGTGTTGTTTATCTTTATAATTGGGCAATGAAATTTGCATCTGCATGAAGCCTGTAATATTACAAAAAGCAATAACAGCATGTGACATTTAAAATGGATGGTTTATTAAGCATGTCTATAATTTATAAGGAATTACTTTATTTTATTATTGTCTTACCATTGTTTCGTGTCGTGTAGGATCGTGATGGGCTTTTAATTTAATAATAATTTAAAAAAATGTGACTCCTGAAGAACTCGGCTGGACCAGGTGAGGTAGCGTGTGAGTGACGACTCAACTGACAAAAACAATGGGATAAAAGAATATTTAGATTTCCCCCACCCAATCAGCTCCTCTGTTACATCCAATCTATTCATGCTATTGGTGCTTTTGAATGCACAAGTCTTCCTGGGTTTTGACAATTCCGATGATCGAGCTCTAGCGCAAATAAAAGCAATTCTCAAAAAAACACCGTGCTTTTTGATAATATTAGATGCGATTAAACCTAAATTGTAGTTTATAATTAATTTAATTTATTAAAATATTCATATTATGGTTAGCAACATCTCCCTACTTTTGACACATGTGGGTGAAAAAGGTGATTTTTAGTGGATGAGTTCTCGATATACCCATCTCAACGCAGTCAAGACTATATGGTAGAAAGGAAGTGAAGGAAAGTCAAATCCAAAGTATTTCATTTCTTCAATCCAATTCCTCACAAGTCATTTCCATTTCTCTATCTATTAGAACCATTTCCAGGATTTCACTCAACCCTTCAATCTCCTAGATTATAAAATCTTTTCGTGAAGTCCTAAATAACTCATATTCTCATTAGCTAATTGTAAATTGATTGACTACTCCAGCCAAGAATGTCGAGGTGAATTATAGTTTACGTATCCATTCATTCATCTCTCTTATATGGATTTGTATTTAAAATGGAATATTTTTAGTGTCCAATTTCAATCTTTTGACTTTGACTCGGGCGATCAGAGTTTTTATGGATCTCCATCAGGATCGTCGTATGGGATGGCGCAAAGTTCCACACCTCAATATTTTGTGCCACACCAGCCGACAGCTGGACCGCCGCCGTCGAGTGGAAATACGGACTTTGACTCAGCCTTTGAAGAAGAGCCGCCTCTCTTGGAAGGTCTCTTTTACTCAAAATTCACCATTTTTATAATCACAAACTTTTATTTCAACTAATTTAATTAATCAAACGACATGGAATTCTTAAAATATATAAAAGTTCATTCATACGGTTCATTCAGTAGTCGTTTCTATGATCAAATTAACTATTATAATCAACTATTTTATTAAATTTTATATTTGATTTGAGTGTTTTTTTTATTGCAGAACTGGGAATAAACCCATCGTACATAATGGAAAAGGTAATTTATCTCCGCGAGAGTTTTCATTCGTTTTCACAAGAAAATGCAATTTTAGCGACGAGGATCAGCTTGCTGCCAAATAAATGAGTGAATAGGAATATAAGTTCTTTTTTATAAATTACATTAACCATTTTCTTTTGTAGACGCGGTCAGTTCTGAATCCTCTGAGGAATACGGATGCTACGATCCTTCAGGATACGGACCTCGCAGGCCCCGTCGTGTTCTGCGTCCTCTTTGGATTTATTCTCCTCTTCGTAAGCTTTTTTGTAAAAGTTCCTCTCATTGTTCCATAACAACACTCGTCATGTAAATGTTTCAGGCTGGTAAAGTTCATTTCGGCTACATTTACGGCATCGGGGTCATCGGCTGTGTCGGCATGTACTTCCTGCTCAATATGATGAGCATCTCTGGCGTCTCCCTCGGGGTCACCGTCTCCGTTCTCGGATATTGTCTCCTTCCAATGGTCGGCCTGGCTGGACTCAATCTCCTTCTATCACTACAGTAAACACGAGCCTTACAATTCATCCTCGTTTAAATTAATCTCATTAACATTTATTTTAATTTCATTTGTATTGACATGTATCTTAATGAAATATTTCTTGTGCGTAGGGGGCTCATCGGAGGCATTTGCACGTTTTTCGCTGTGCTGTGGTGCAGCATGTCTGCCTCGAAGCTCTTCGTCACGGCATTGGGGATGCAGAAACAACAACCGCTCGTCGCTTATCCCTGCATACTCGTGTATGGAGTCTTCGCACTCTTGGCTGTATTTTAAAGATTCCAAGGAATAAAATCAACTTGTGACTCCATTTTCAAATCAATCATCCACATTCATTTTCATATTTCTAAATAGCAATCGAATGCCTACATATTCTAAATTCCCATATATAAACATGCATTTATATAAATTTTTTCATAGCCTCATTGGATAGGATGATTATCAAGTTATTTAAGCTCATTAAAGATAATTATAATGTGAAATCTGCGTAATCAAGTAAGTCTCGATTGCTCGTCATTTAATGATTTCATGATCTTGTTATATGGATGAGAAGAAACTATAAAAGTCCTACGTAGCTACAAGTCGCCAAAGTTTTAAAATTTACTTTTAACCAGACTAAAGATCCCGAAAATACAATCCATTTTATTTCATTAATTACTTAATAATTCATAATAATTATTGACTTAGGATGATAACTTGTTTAAAAAGATGATTAGAAATATCGCAATTTTCCCCTTGAATACCTTGGGAAGAATATCTACAAGGAATACATCAACTTATGTCAAAAGAAAGTAAGTCACAAGAAAATATCAACTTATTTCAATTTCCAACTTATTATTTACTGTGATTAAAGTAATTATTTAAGTATATTACTGGTTATATTGTGTATTTAACTGACATACAAATCCATGTTTCAAAGTGTAAAATAATCATTTTCCCTAATTAACTTAGAGACGGTTGGGAAAGTGTCATTGGTCTTGAAATTCATGCTCAAATTGACTCAAAATCAAAATTATTTTCTTTTGCTCCCGTCAAATTTGCAAATTCAACAAATGCTTCAGTTGACTACTTTGATGCTTCAATTCCTGGAACTTTGCCGGTAACGTCAATTTGTCAAGTCTAAAATTAATTTATATTTGTGACTTTTTCTTATCAGTTATTTGAAATTATTTGGATTTGTTTTTAGATTTTGAATCGTAAATGTGTTGAAGCTGGAGTTCTCACAGCTTTGGCTCTCTCATGTCAATTAAATGAAAGGTGTTACTTTGATCGAAAACATTATTTCTACTCCGACCTTCCAGTAAAATTTAAAAATTATTATTAAAAAGAATTTTTAATTACATTTGATTAAAGTGTTAAAACATTTATTTTTAAAAGGCCGGTTACCAAATAACCCAGCAAAGAGAACCTTTAGCCAAAAATGGATTTGTAGATTTCGTTGTTTTTCATCCTGGAACCAAATTGAAGCCTTATTATCACAGATCTAAAATTAAGCAACTTCAACTCGAACAGGACAGTGGAAAGAGTTTCCACGATGAAAATTCAAAAATGTACAAGTCTCGCCATCAATAATGAAGCTCATTGTTAATCAGACATTATCTATGTATAAATGTTCTAATATTTTATTTTAACCACGTACAAATAGAAGCCTCATCGACCTGAATAGAGCTGGAATAGGTTTGATGGAACTCGTATTTGAGCCTGATTTGAGAGACGGCGAAGAAGCTGGGTCCTTGGTCAAAGAACTCATCCTCATTCTGCAAACACTAAATACTTGCAATTGCAAATTAGAAGGTTGGTCGAATCACTGGTTAATCTTTAAAAAATTAAATATGACGACAAATCTTAAGTCTTTTCTTGATAGAGGGATCATTTCGTGTCGACGCCAACATTTCGATCAATCGTAAAGGGGAGGATTTGGGAATTAGAACTGAAGTGAAGAATCTTTCGAGTGTTCGATCTTTAGTCAATGCGATCGAATTTGAGGTCAATCGTCAGATTGAACTCCTTCAAAACGGCGGTGTTGTTGTGAATGAAACTCGATCTTTCGATTCTCAGTCAAAAATGACTCTCCCAATGAGAGATAAAGAAGCCAAACAAGTATTTAAATATTCTATTTCATGATACTTGAATAAATAATTATAATTATAAATAGGATAGAAAATAACAATTTTGATTTGTTTGTATTGGAATCCCCAGGATTACCGATTTATGCCCGAACCAAATTTGTTTGGAGTCAAATTAATCAATGATTTTGGAAATCAGGAAGAATCGTCTCAATTCATTAATGTTTCCCACGTTGAAAAAAGAATTAAAGAGCTGCCAGATGCTTCACGTCGACGACTTATGGACGAGTTTGGTCTTTCAATTGACTTCGCCTCAACTATTATTGTTAGAATAATTTTCAAATACAACTTTGAAACTTTGATTTATATTTAATAATTTAAAATTAATATATCTATTATGCGTATGATCCCATATAATAATTTTTAATGGTTTTTGGTAATTAGCACATCCCTGGTTTCAAGGAATATTTCTTAGCCGTCATGAGTTATTTAGAGAGAAAAAGTGGGAAAAGAGTCTTTGATATTTTGCAAACTCCGTTTCTTCAATATCTCAATGAGAGTAATCTCACATTTAACGAATGGTAAGGTAACTAAATGTAAGAAAGTATTACGCAGTAAACAAGAATTATTTGATATATTATATAGTAAGATCTTTATATTTATTTAATTCATTTG
Source organism: Neelides sp. FZ-2019 (assembly GCA_009869795.1). Taxonomy (NCBI): domain Eukaryota; kingdom Metazoa; phylum Arthropoda; class Collembola; order Neelipleona; family Neelidae; genus Neelides; species Neelides sp. FZ-2019. The sequence goes on along the minus strand of VJMY01000608.1, from coordinate 28,402 downwards.
TATTAAAATAAGTAAAGCGAACCCAAAATACGTTGCGGAAATCGTTGAACTCTTGGAAGAAAATGTAATTCATATCAATAAGGCCAAGGAATTGGCCAAACTCATTTATGAAAATGAAAACATTTCTCCTAAAAAGGTTCATATTAAAAAATGAGAAAAATGACTCAATTAAAATTAATATTAATTACATAAACTTTTCTTCGTTATAGATTGTCATTGAGAAAAATTGGATCAAGCTGAGTGACGAGAAAGAAATCGAGAAAATCTGCCAAGCTGCCATTGATCAAAACTCGAAAATTGTAGCGAAGTATTTAAAAAGGAAAGAGCAGAAATTGCTCGTTCCTCTCTTTTCAATCATAAATGATGAAAACGATGGGAATATTGATATGAAAAAGGTTGTTAAATGTGTTGAAAATATTCTTAACGCCAAGGAAAAATAAAGTTTGCAAATTAATCCTAAACCCCTTTTTGATCATCTTACTATTTACTTAAGATAAAGAAAAACCAAGAATAACTTGATGCAAGAGCGATTGAATTAAGTATGCCACAGTAATGCCAATGATATAAAATACTTTGATCTGTATTGTTAAAATTCTCTTAAAACTGGCAATTTTAATCTCTTTTCTTATTTTTGAGACATTTCTTGGCGCAAACAACTTAAGGAAACTTTGATCATTTCAATCAATAGTTTGTAAAATTGTGATAAAATTAAATATTTCAATCCATTCTTAGGTAGAGAAAACTTATGATTATCAAATTTAGCTTAATTATTTTTCACATTTGTTATAACTGTTAGTTTAACTTTGTAAATATATTAGAGAGTATTGATTGTACGAGTTCTAACATAATTATGGTTATGGCTATACACCTATGTAATAAATATAAAATGGTGAGCGAACGAAGACATGAGAATAGTTTGTGAGTTCTCACCTGACTGTCTTAATTGCATAGTTCAAAATTAGCATTTGAGAATAACTGAGGTTTTATATATTACAATAGCACATGCGAATATTAAAACATAACTAGAATAAACTCAAACGAGCTACATTAAACATTTTGTTTGAATATGGTGAGTTTTAAAACTCGTCATGTTTGACTAAAGCTTCGCCGAAATCAGTCGCTTGGGATCCAACGAAAATGTCGTATTTGTCCAATACTTCCTCTTTACTTAGTTTTCCATCTGAATCCGAGTCAGACGAATGAATCAAATGATTCGTCTCGGCTTCAGCATGATCAAAGTCATCGGGCATAATCCACTGCTTCACCTTCAAATATACATCTGGTTACTTATAAATAAACTTACTGATAAATATCAGATCTTAAATATAATTTCTAATATCTAATCCCGATTTTTGTTCAATATCATCAAATGCCATAAAAATGAACCTCATCGTGATCAAGGAATCCATCTGCGTTTTTATCTCTGAAAGTGTTGAATGTTTCACGTTCTGATTGGACCCATGATGGTTCTTCACTCCCAGCTTCTCCTCTGTACAAGTCACCTGAAGAATATTATTAGGAATTTCCAATTATTCTATAATGAGTAAATAGTTAAGTTAGTGCGTGTTAATTATTTATAATAAATGTCTTTAAGCAAAAGGCCGTACTTATATATTCATCAAGAGAGATCTTCCCATCGCTGTCCTTGTCAATGTCTTCGATGGTCTCGTACACAACCACGTCTGACATGTGAGGGACGTCCTCGGGATGAATGAAATTTTGAAATTCAGTCAGATTCAAAGCATCGTCTCCGTCTTGGTCTGCGATTCTCCAACGTCGCCTGTCTCTGTCCATCATTTTTGAATAAGTTTTCCGATCGTCGGAATCTCTCGGTTCTTCGTCCAGAAACCCGTATGTGCTCTTTTTGTAATCCTCCCAAGGAATTTTATCTCGTTTCTCGGGATTATGGATCTTCCATTGATTGCGACCATCGGAGATAATGTATCTCTTCTGAGTCATTTGAATCCACTTTTTTAATTCTGCGTGAGCGATGAAGTTGTCTTTGTCATTGTCAATCTTATCGAAAATCAAGCTAGAATATAAAAATATAATAAGGGAAATTCACATAAATTATTTTATTTCGGAACTTTTTGTTTTTTCCTTACCCCAATCTCCTTCTGGACTCTTCAGGGGAAAGTTCATCAAATTGTTTGGCTTCGTCTCCCAGAAAAGCTTCGTGGTCGTACGCTGAATTGTGTTCGCCTTCAATGAAATGTTCTTGGTCACTCAATGGCTAGAAAAATATTCAATATAAAATAATGATCGGAATTAGCAAGTTTGATAAAATCCCTTTTAGCAATTTGCTATGTATTTACAGAATTGGTTCTATAATGCTTTTAAGTATATATTTATATACTTTATAATTTAATTATTGAAAGTAGAATGACAGACCATAAAATATTATTAAATCATATGAAGTCGCATAGCTTATATGCCAACATGTTTATTTGTATGCCCAGAAGTAAGGAATCTAAATAGTATATTCGGAACGTTATAAGCCTTTTAAGTTATAATAAGACATATCCTTTTCTTATAAATATAGAAAGGATGTTTCCAAGATATTCACACAACGCATTCATTGAGTAACAAAAAATGAAAAGACGTGGAAAGAAGCTGCTGAAGATTTGGTTCTTTCTATTTTCAGTCTTTAAATAGAAGATATGCTGTGAGAGAAGGAGAATAAAAAAAATCCTCAACCTCTTCTTCCTCGCTATGGATCTTTGGGCTCTCCAAGAAATATTCTATTCATGAAAATGCGATTTTGTTTCTTAAAGAATAATATCTCTTTAAAATAAAATATTTTCTAATTTTGAATAACATAAGAAAAACTAAATTAGTCATTAACTAAAGTAGAGATACATTAATTTGAGACTTTCCAAATAATATAATTCTCCCATAAAGCATTAATCTTGAGTAGCTATTGTTTAATAGCATTTATTTAATAGTGAAATAATGAATAATGATTGTTATATTTGTCTTTACTACCTTGTCGATCACGCGTTTGTTGTCGGTGTCATGTTTTGGAAGGGCAAAGGCAGTGCAGAGAGTGACGAAAACGAGCAAAGTCAACATTTTTTGACTCATTATTTCGGGTGTCATGCGGCTGCCGGCCTTCCTAAAACATTACAATTTATAATATTATGATATTGCAATATCACCAAGAGTGAACAATCTTAATTTGATGATTAATTTAATGAATGATTAAGAGAATTACTAAGAAATATCCTAAACACCCTCAAACTAACTTCACACTAAGATTTTGAATTTCAAATTACCTTTAGTTGGTTGATTTGCGATTGTGACAACAGTAGAGTGGAGAGAAAATTGAAGCCAATGATGGGGAAATCCACGAGACCTCGAGGTCAAAGTTAGCGAGACGTGGAGATCTCAGTTGGGAGATCGGAAGTGAATGAATGAAGAGGGGCGGTTGAGATGCGTTGAAAACAAGGAACCTCCTTTCTTCCACACACCAAATCTTCCCTTCTTTCTCATCATCATGAAACCAGTGATGTAGTTTTCATATAGGAGCTATAATAATATGCAAACACGAGTCTTGTTTTTTACTTCCTTCCTATATGTCTTTTTCATCCAAACTATTTATCGAACTATATGAGTAACTATGCCTAGATTAGTTAGGACTTCCAATATTCAAGTTATACATCGAGTTGTTATATGTGCTTTTAGTACTAAACAAGAATTAAAATGTTTTAAACCATGAATGGCAATAGAGCCAGCAAATGAGTGGATTTTGAGAATATTTGGGAATTCGTTTTAATTGCTCTTGATCTTTGATGGACGGACATGAAGATCCGAGTAGAGGAATGTCCCGGCAAACACGGCGGCCGTCCCGAACCAATGGGCTGGAGTAAAGGGATTTGCAAAGTAGAAGATGGAGAATAACAGGGAAAGGAACTTTCGCAAGGTCACGACGAGTGTGACTGTCAAGGAGCTGCACTCCGTTGTGAGGACGAACACCGAGTTGATGCAGAGGCACCTAAAGACTCAAAAGGATTAGCAAGCCATTTCCAGAGTTAATTCCAAGAAAGTTGATTCTTTACTGAGTGACGACGTTTCCCAGGATGTAAAGCCATATGCAGGGCAGCGAGAGGCCGAGGACGGTGATGGGCGTCGAGGCATTCGCGATCCTCACGTGAGCCGCCAGATCCGTGATGAGGAAAAGAAAACCCGGGAGGGGAAGGAAATGCTAAAGTAGAACAACTTCGTTAAGCCCATGTTGTTTAAATTAAACGATTTAAATGACTAACAGTGAAGAAGAGAGCTTCTCGGGGATGTTTTCCGTACTTCTGGTAAAGAACTTCCTGGAATAATCCCATTCGAGCCGACATGAAGAGAGCAAAGGTTAGAATGGTGATCCCTGTAATGGGAAAATATAATGTTATTTACTAAACGTATTTGTGATTGAGCAGATCTCAAAGGAGCAGAGCTCATGATCACTTATAAAGAGAATTCATGTATATTTCAAGGTATTAGCTGCATATTTCTTTACAAAACTTTCCCATTTAAAAAACATTTAAAAAGGATTTTGTTATAGGTAATTAAAGAGGAAATTAAATTATTATTATTAAATTATTTGGTAAATTATTATCTCACCAACAACCCACCAGAAATAATCGGAAAATCCTTCAGCATTAGGATCAACAACCTTATTCTGGAAAATAAAAAATAATCGTCATTTAAACGATGTCATTAATTATAACTATCTAGTTTAATGTCAAAATTGCTTTTTGTACTATTTATTTATTTATTTAAATTCTTACATTCATTTCATTTCCAGATACAATTGTGCATACAGCAATTCCTAGCGAAATGAGCGCAACAGAAATATATTTGCTCGTCGTGTATCTCTTCCCCATAATCACCATTCCAAGTACCATATTCGCCATTAGCGATCCCTGGTTAATAATTAAAATATGTTGATACTAAATTACGTTAATTAAATGATGAGAAATGCTTACAGCTCGAAATATCAAATGGAGGGTCATTGAAATGTTGAAGTTGAAAGCGTAGTTGTTCGTGGTGCTGACGAGAAAGAAAAAAACCACCAGAGTCGCGTACTCTCTATATAAACCCAGTCAATTAGCACTGTGAACAATGTAAAATCAAAGTAGCGAAATAAATAAATGAGAATTTACTTTATTGGCACAGACGGTTTCTTCTTTCCACATTGCAAAGTTGTGAGGAATCCCTCAATTGAAATAAGCACAAATTGTGAAAAAGTCACCAAATTCCCGCTTCCCGGATCCTCTCTAAATAATTACATAAAATTAAATTGCTTGTCCATTTGAAATGTGTCAATTGAGATTAATTGTGATATAATTAAAATGCATACTTGACCAGGAGTTCCAAGAAAATGACATTCACACAGCATCCAATGAAAACAAAAAGAATTGCAAGAGGAGCTTTTCGATATGGCTTGTCATTTTCCTCGCTCTTCCTCCCCATGTTGAGATATGGAAACTTGGTCAATTGGCGATTTTCAAACGATTTGGATTTGATAAAATCTTGGAATCTAAACCTTGATATCTCTAATTCACATAATACCTACTTCTAATAGCTAAACTATTTATTTCTCACTGCTCAATCGGCATTGAGACCTTTACTCAAAAAATACTTGGGTGAGGGAATTAACTTATACTGTTACTAAAAAATACTGAGCGAATATTTCCAATATTGCGGAATGAACACTTAACATAGAATATGTGTCTAGTCGATCGAGTCCCTCGATGGGATTGTAGGAATATCTAATTATTTAGGTAATCTTATTTTGTAAATAATATTGAGCAGCATTGTTTAGCCGGAGGTTTGAGCGAATCACAACTGTTCTCACTTGTCAATCAGGGAAGGCAAAGGACTCATGGGGCCCGCGGAGATCCCAAACCTTTCCCCCAATTTTAATCAAAGTTATAGAATTCTAGTCGGAAATTAGTTGAGCGTTTCTTAAGTATTCTCCTTTGGCAGAAAAACACGCTTGTAATAATTTACTATTTCCTGTTTCCCTTTCAGAAAATCTTTGAAGTTGTGAAGATTCTTCTATATAATTCTCTTATAACTCGATTTTAAAAAATTGCTTTGTAATATATGCGAGTTTAGCCAAATAAAAGGGGAAAATGCCGAAAGAGAAATTGGATTTTAAAAGGTAATAATAATAAAATATTAATGGCTCATAGTTATCAAAAATTATGTATATACATTTGATTTTTATTTTAACCAAACTTCAAAAATAGAAATTCATTTACCTACTTATATAACTTCAACTTGATAATTCGTTCTTAATATGTAAATAGTGAATAAATAGTTAACTAATAGTAAATACCCAAATATCTTTAAAGCTAAGTAGAAATTTATAAAATCATTTTAATTCTTAATAGGAAATCAGATGGGAAAGGCACGCCGTCGAGGAAAAGGACCCAAATGAAAATTCCAACAGGAGATGAAATTTTGAAATTCGAAAAGCCAGGGACGTCTAAGGGAGGAAATGAGAAGAAATCGTCAAAGGGCCAAGTGGCCAAGAAGCCCGACGTTGGAGCCAAGAAGGTCGAAGAGGTTTTGGACGCGAAGGGACGGGTCAAGGCGTCTTCGCTATTGGTCCAACTACGAAACTTCATGAACGGGGGTGTGGACGACAACCAACTTGGTTCCGGACTCTTTCTCCTTCGCCAGCTCCCGGTGGCCCGGGACGCCGTGTTCGACCACATTGCAATGACGCTGGAAGGAATCATAGAAAAGCATTTTCGTCCGCCGGTAAAAATATGCTCTTATAATGCTCAAAAGAGCATATTTCATTATCCGTTTGTGGAAATCATCGAATGATTAACATTAATTAAAACATATGTTTGGCAATGTGATCTTCAAAGGACGAGGGAGGACTCAAAGCGTCTGATGAAAACAACTTGGCTGTCATCCACGAGTGTTTTTCCTCTCTGCTTGATCGTTCCGGAGACATTTGGGCTCCGATTCTTTCCCAATGGAGCCTTCAACTTCTAGGGAACTTTTCGAAGGAATTCGCCGGGCGGGCGGCGCTCCAAGGGGCTCCGCCAGTCAATGAAATCATCAATTTTTGGATGAATTCTCCAGTCATTGCGAATATCTTCGACATTACAGCCAAGTGTTTGCAAAACGCCAATGCAGATACGTTCATTTCCGCCTTACTTGGTATGATCCTTATTTTCGGGGCTCAAGATATCAAAGCAATAGACACATTTAGTTATGTAGTAATATTTTAATTGACTGTGCTTGAGCTGAATGTTATTGTGGCAGACACTAGCGGACGACACTCGCCGCACTTTGACTGGGTCGTCGCCCACATGGGGAATTCCTATCCTCAACTCGTGGTGAGTCGCGTTCTCTCGCTCGGCCTCACCAATTTCTCGGCCACACCGCCGGACATATCGAGTCTCACCTCCGTCGTGGGAATTTTGGGCCATTTGGCCCACTCGCATTCGCCTGAAGTTGAACACGCCTTCGATTCAATGCTCAATGTAATGAATGAAATCTCCTTTATTCTAATTCTTTGAGAAGATCTGTTTCCGGTCCAATTCCAATGCAAAGTGGAATATAAATATTTAAATGCTAATGAAATATAAATAATGTAAATGTTTAGAAGTTTAAATGTTGGAAATTTAAATTTTATTTTTCAGAATTGGCTTTTGGAGTGCAATCCTTCCTTGGACAAATACACGATTCCGTTTTTCCTTCAGCTCTGCTCCGCCTCAGTGCCTCTTCTTGACATTCTTTTCAAAACCGCCTTGCCAAAAGGTCCGTACCTCAAGTTCAATATTTCCAAAACTAAATTCCACGATTAAAGGATTCTTTTCACGAATATATATTATCCATGGACATTTAACTATATCTAATCTATCTCTAGTTAAATTGGAGACTTTGACAAAAATTGAAAGTTTGGTTGGCACTTGGGTGTCTCTGCATTTCGGCTCCAACGAACGTCTGATCTCCCTCATGACCCATCTGTTCTTGAAGAGCAATCGTGGCCCAGAGGCCCTGGTTCTTTTACTCACAGGGGCCAAGGAATGGCCGGAGCCAATGTCCTCGAGTGCTCGAACCATCCTAAGTACACAAATTCACATTTAAGCACATTTAATTCACTCACAATCAGCATTAGCGATTCATTGACTCCAATGTTCTGTGTTTGCTATAGACAACTTCATCGTGGAAGTGTCCGGGATTTTGTACCAGAGCGAAGCCGAGGACGTGGGCGGGAATTGGGCGTGCATCGGGGCCTTCCAGGCCCGGCCGTTCCCTTTCATCCGCTTCCTGGACGACGAGGACGGCGAGGTCGGGCGCGTGGGCGGACATCTCCTCAAGCTCATCACGCTGTACGACGGCGTGGGCGGGGGGGAAGCTGGTGGGGCGGCCGTGGCGCATTTCCTCCGCCGCGCCTCGTCCCCTCGCCACCTCTGGGCCCTCGTGGATTTCCTGGCGGCCGTGGAAGTTCGTCGTCCAACCCTGCTCGGCTCCGTCATCAAGAGTTTGGCCCTGCGCGGCCCGCCGCCCACTTCGCGCTCGGCGCTCCCGCACCCGGCGGATCGGCTGCTCCAGTGGAAAAATCTCCTCCTGCTCATCCGCTCAGAACCCGAGCTCCCGCTTCTGTCAAAGATCACGTCAGCCGTCGCCAAGGACGTCCTCCACCTCGCGGGGTTTTTGGACGAGCGGAGCTTCACCTTCGACCCGGCTGAAGCTTCAATCCTCGTGGAAATACTCTCTGCCCTCAACTTGAATCAACAAGAAAAGGCATAATTTCTTAATTACACAAATTCATCCTTGATTCATTTTAATAAATTGCGAAAATGCGAAAATTCTGTAGTTGAAATTTGGAACTCGTCTCACGATCTCCCGCTATCTCATCGATTGGCTTTTCTACGTGCTGAAGACGGGGGGTCGCGTGTGCGAGAAGGTCAAGGACGTCGTGCATGTTTGCCGAGTCTTGCGAGCCCTGTGCTCTGACCCTGCCGTGCAAAGCGACGGATTGCGAAATCTCGTCCATCGGTGTCTCGAGCCGCGGTCGAGGAACATTTTCTCCACGTCTACGCCCACGTCCCACGCCTTCACCTCCGAAGAAGAAGACGACGAGTTCGAGCCGCAGCGGTTCACCAAGTTCACCTCGCTGCTGTCGGAAATGGGAAACAGCGTGGGGGCCGGGATTTCCCGCTCCCACTCCGCCTCCTTCCACTCGGGGATTCTGGGAAAAAACTCGGGCATCGGGTTCAAAGTGGCGGTGGTGGAGAACCCCGAGGGGAAACTCAACGTCCAGCTCTTTCTCTCGGCGCTTCTCTCCGTCTGCACGGCCGAGGGAGAAGAAGGGCCCGTGCCGCGGTCGGTGGAGGCCATGCGGAAAGTGGCGCTGCTCCTGGTGGAAATCGTCTCCCCAGACGTCATGTTCAACGGACTGCCTTGGCCAGACGAGGAGTTTTCAAAGGTCATAAATACAACCATGGTTTCTTTCTTTTTCATCATGGAATTTCCTTTATAGTGGAATTGTCTTTATGGTTGTAATTATGGCTGAATGTTTATTTTTCAGGTTCAAGTGGAACGGGATCTCCAAATTCGTCGAGCCTTCGAAGAACATCCTTATCTGTGGGAGGTCCTTGAGCTCGTGGCCCACTACGCCCCTTCCCTTTGCTACTGTTCGGTTCTCCTCCGGGCCATCATGGCCACGCTCATGGCCCAATGGACGAGTTTGCAGCAAAGTCGAGCGGCGAGTTCGGAGGCGACGCTGCAAGCCACCGTGCGTCTCGTCGATATCATGCGGATCGGACTTTTGCTGCCGCCGCCGCTTTCCTACGTGGGCGAAGTCGTGGGTGCCTTGCGAGCCCACGAGGTTTTGCTCCTCCTCAAAGACATTTGGAATCACATGAAGGCCAACATCCCCGTCCCGACGGCCTTCCACATCCACGAGCCCACCTCTCTCTTCGTGCGCAGCTCAGAGTTCCTCGCCGTGGACCCGATTTTCAAGGAAAACCTGCGGATCCTCATCCTCACCCACGTCTCCACGTTGGGGCATTTGTATCCCAAGTTGTTTCCTCCGCTCGACGAAGGCCAATCCTTCGAGCCCATACAAACCCCCAACAGCTCCACCCAAGAGAACAAGAAAGAGAAAACGAAGTCCAGACGACCAACAGACCCAATTCTGAGAATGATGAAGAAGACGAGAAAAACCTCATCTTCCCTCCATGGAACTCCGCCGAAGCGAACGAGGAAGATGTGAAATGTGACAATAATATTTTATATTTACCATACACTTATTCTTACATATATTTATTCATATTTCTTAGCTTTCAAAGCCCATGTTTTCTACATATGTGAATCAATCAACTACCTACCTTAATTGAAAGTGTCTTTGATCGCTATTTTTTAATATTTCTACCTATTTGTATGACCGTGTCTCAATTAATAATCAACTTTTGTATTTATAATTGTAACTGAAATATTTATTCTCAGATTCTTTAAATTTTTTGTTTTAAATTATATTATGGTGAAAAATAAACAATTTACAAATTGATTAACATGATTAAAGTAAATTCCAACTAATTGCTTTAATTCATAAATGCTTTTCAAGGCGACTTGGTCACTTGGATTTCTTTATTTCTTGTAGCATGAGTTCCTCAGTTCCGTTATTGATTTCCTCTGCTTCTCCTCCTCCAACGGATCCATCCGGGTTAAAATATCGGAATTGGACGTTTGAATTAAATGAAATCGACTGATTAAAATTTAAAAAAAAACAATTAATTAATTAATGACAACTAGGTATGTAAATATTTTATTAAATACTAAATTCAAATCATCCTAAAGAACATTGTCTTGAAAAATGAATAGTTAGTTGTTGAATAAATAAGGAGAAAGGAGTCAAAAACCCCTACCCAGTTACTCGACATATGGGGTGAAATGAGAGATTCTCGATGGTTTTTAACTTTTATATTAAGTAATTAGGTAGGTATGACCTTATTCATAATTCATAATATAATGTTCTCATATAAATACATAAATTTTTTCCCTATGGCTAATTGTAAGACTTGCATTCATCATAGTAATTGTAATTAATGATTTTATAAATTTTCAACTTGTGTGTGCTCAGCTTTTGCCTTGGTGTTTTCCTCTGGAAGGATGTTGTCCACGTAATTGAGAGATCCACCGGATGCGGGCATGTAGCTGTGCTCTTCCGATCCTGACATTCAAAACCCAATTTGTAAATAATTATAGCAGTTAATTAATTGAGAATTAATTGAAATTAGTCTTCTAGTTAAAACCTTTAAGGATGGACACAGGTGTGGCTAGATGAGAGTGCATTTGTGCCGTTGATTTCTCCTCATTGGGGTTTCCTTTGGGTTCCTCTGGTTTCGATTGAGCTTCTTTCGCTTTCAAATTATCGGCTTTGGCCTTCAATGCTCTTCGCCGACTGATGTTGAGGAAAAGAGCGAACCGAACGATGAAAAAGATCCCAATGCCCTGAAGATAAAATAAACGATTAAGTACTTTTGCTTTTGCTCAATCTACTTTTGCTCATATAACTTTCATGCTATATACTTGAACAGTGTTATTCTGCACTCTGCACCATCACATTGACCACTTTTAACAGTTAAATCTTGAGAAATGAAAAGGTAAGAGGAATGGCTGAAGCCGAAGATGACCAGAATAAAGAAATCATAATTTGATAATACTTACTTGAACGATGACAGCGATGGAGATGAGTATGAGTTGGGGCAGCATGAAATTCTTCATGTACTTGGTCATGGCGTCAATGCAGGGATGATCGCGACACTCGAGGACGAACCACGGATGCATCGACTCCTCGTTCACAAGATTCTTCGCTTCGTAATTCAAGTAAACTCCGGCTCCAATCCCGAGGAGATGAAGAACCATCACGACGCTGCTCAGCCCTGCAGACTTAACAACCAAAAAACTTTCATGTAAAAGGGATTTCATGGAAATTTCTTGTTACCCCGACAGCAATCCCCATGATTTCCCAACACGCCGAGAAACAGTTGAACCCGGCGATAAAAATTTGAATGAATCCACTTAAAAGTGTCAAATTGAGAATCCCGGAAACCTGGTGAAAAGGAAAGAAGATGTAAAAGGACATTAATATTGCGGAGGAGTAATTCCCATTCATTCTCATTTACGATATTTCTGGCGGAGTAGAGCGTAATTCGCAGGATTCCTCTGTTGGCAATTCCCACACCGAAGATAGCCCCTCCAATCGCCTATAATGACCGAACTCATTTCAATCTTCCAATTTATGATAATCACACCATTGACAACGTACGGAGCATGTTTGACAAATTGGGCAAGTTAGTTATAAATTAATTGAATTTGCCAATTGCTACAACGTCAAATCCTAAAAAAATTGTCATGATACATTGCAATATATTGTGTTAATGAAATGCCTGTAATGTGATATGTGATGTTTCTATCTAGAGTGATGTTGGTAATGAAATGCTAGTAATTGAGACTTACAATCAAAAAGACCTGTGTGGCCAAAATCCTGAGCTGGTAAGTGTGGAGTTTAGCTTTAAGAACGGCTGACTCAGGCATGGCTAATTATGACACTAATTAAAACTTTAGATTTAATTGGAGATGGAAAACTCTTTGTAAATACTAAAAAACACAGAAGAATCACAAGAACTACAAAGCTGAGATATGCAAAAGATGTTTTTCTCAACTTTTCCCATACGCATGAATGAGAGATAGGGAGTTTTAAGATGAATCCTCATTGAGAACCCGATAATTGAGAAATTATATCTTCATATCTCTATGCATAACATCGGAAATTAGTGAAATTGGTTTAGGATTCCTCATGAGTAATCTCAGAAAATGGAAAGTGGGATGAGCATGAGCGGTTGAGTAATAGAGAATAATGATATTGACAAATGAGAATTTCATCCTCGTTCGTTCTTTGAGAAAGAATAATTCTTTTTTGCCTTGGAGTCCTTTTTAGCAATTTGGCAAGAGGGTCGCATTTATATGTCGCATTTGCACGTCAAAAAAGGTCTCTTTTATACTTCTTACAAGAGGAATTAATTAATTGATGGAGTTCCAATGATGATCGAATAATTTAAAACTAAAAGATTCAAGTATTTTTGAAAAAATCAATATCCCATTTATTTGATTTGCGACGATGAAGAGGAATCACGCAACAAATTCATATGGAACAGGTTGAAGAATGACGGGCTCGTTGTTCGTAGTCGTCACGACGTGGGCACCTCGAGGTTGTGCAGGCTGAAATAGAAGTCAAGAGCTCAGTACAACTCATCATTGAATAGCAATTAATATTATATTATTAAATGGGGATGGAATGTGAGAGGAGTTGGAAATATGATTACCTGGCGTTTGCACACGACGAAAATTCCCTTTCCCTTTGCTTCCGTCTTCAGCTTCTCGTTATCCTTCACACGGTCCAGGAAATCCGTCCTGCACTTCGAGTGATTCACATGTTCAATCCGAACATTGATCCTGAAAAGAGTTGAAATGTAAAACTTGAGCTTTAATAATGTTAATATTAAAACATGATTTGAAAAATTAGGAAACAAAAAAAAGAGGGATCAAAATAGTGAGTTTACCTCTTTGGGAGAATCTTTCCCCTGATGCGCTTATTGACGATTACTCCCAAGGCTCTCGGTGTCACGTTGTATACTCTCCCGGTCTTACCATGGTAGTACTTGTAGGGCATGCCCTTCTGCACCGCCCCGTTGCCCTATTTGCAAAAATAAATGAATGTTAAGTCATTGGCCCAATGAATGGGAATGGCAATGGTCCTTCCTCCATGTTAACTCCTTCCCTACCTTGATGTCGACAATGTCCCCGACTTTGTAAACTTTGAGGTATGTCCCGAGCGGAATCGTCCCATGCTTTCTGAAGGGCCTCGAGAACAAGTCCCTCGTACTCCTCCGGTATCCCTTTGAGTTCGTCATCTCTCACCTAAACCCAAACCCCAAGGTCCTTCTCTTAAATCCGAATTAATCCCGGGAAGAGACTTGGAAATTGTGACGGGAGTTACGGCAATTCGGACGCTTCTCCTCGGTGACCGGCTGGAAATGAGAGAAACCACGAGTTTGGAGGAATATGGCCGCAAGACTCCTTCTGCTCAACAGGGGACGCAGAGGGCCGACGGAGTTCGGGATCCAGCGCAAGATGGCAAGCAAATTTCAATCGTCCAACCTCAACTTCCCATCCCTATCCTGCCCCATTCAATTTTTACTAAAGGCACTTCATGGGAATCTTCATTAGTTAACCCCATTTCCCATCATAAATGCTTTGGACCTTTACGGCGAGACAATTAGCCACGGACTTGCAAAGTCATAATTCAAGTTTAACTGTCAACTCGCCAGTTCTGCATACAGAACACAGTTGAGAAGATTAATTGAAGTTTAAGGTGGGACGGCGCTTAACATGTTTCATACAATTACCTTGTTACACCAATGTTAATGGTAAGAGAAAGTTCATGATATTTCAATTTCCTATTTAATTCTATTTCTAAGTTTTATTAACCTTGTTATTAATTGTTTGAAGGTTTATTTTATAATGAATCTTAAATTGCTAATTAATATAATGTTTTGTTTCTATCCAGTTCTGAAGTTGGTTATGCTGATGATCAACAATTCATCAATGATACATTAAAGCTAATTAAGTTGAGAGATTGCGTCGATGCATTGACGGTGAATCTTTCACTGTCAAATTTACAAACTTGAAATGGTATTTGAATAAATCTTTCTAATCACAATTGTCAACTAGCACCGGTAATTCAGGAGTCAGTTCTCATCTAATGCCTAATGCTCATTCATTTTCATCGCAGGGAACTAACGCTTCGCAACTTGAAAAGGAGATTGGAATTGAATTCCCACCGAACGAGCGTTTTTTCGGGCTTGCAAATGTAAGTGATTTCATTAACCTACTAAAATGAGGATTTTCCTTCTTTCCAAGAACCATACTTTCACTATTTTTATAATCAACAGAGTGATATATTTGCAATGATTTTTTAAATTGTCTTTTAGTTTGGCAACACATGCTACAGTAATTCCGTTCTTCAAGCGCTTTACTTTTGCAAACCCTTTCGTGAGAAGGTTCTGGAATACAAGGCAAAGAATAAAAGGCCGAAGGAAACACTATTGTCCTGCTTAGCTGATTTGTTCTACACCATCACGACTCAAAAGAAGAAAGTAGGTTCCATCGCACCGAAGAAATTCATTGCTCGGCTCAGGAAAGAAAAAGGTTAGCTATTAAATCAAGTATTTCACTTAAGCCAACACTAATTGTGGTTTTAAATATTCCAATTCTTAATTTTAATTCTTAATTTCACAGAGGAGTTCGACAATTATCTTCAACAAGATGCTCACGAGTTTTTAAATTTTCTCATAAATCGGATCAATGAAATCATTTTAGGTAAGAGATGCTCTTTAATTCATTTCTTGAGTCTTGTGTGTTGTGTGCAATTAATGACAATAATTAAATGATCTTTTCTTTAGCTGAAAGACAAACTCAAGGAACAAAGCAAAACAAAAGTGTTTCAGACGACGCAAAATCTCAAGATCCGACTTGGGTGCATGAAATTTTCCAAGGAATTTTAACGAGCGAGACGAGATGTTTAAATTGCGAAATGGTAATTTCATTTCTTTGAATCTTATTAATCTTATAGTTTCCCCTCTTTGCATTAAAGTGGGATGTGCCAGATTGACTCAATTCATATTTTGTTTGAATAGGTGAGTAGCAAGGACGAAGACTTTTTGGATCTTCAAGTGGACATTGATCAAAATACGAGTATAACTCATTGCTTAAGGTGCTTCAGTAATATGGAAATGCTTTGCGGGGACAACAAGTTTAAATGTGACAATTGTTGCAGCTATCAGGAAGCTCAGGTGAAATATAATATTTAATGCTCAAAATCCCTTTGACTCTCAAGTCTCTCGTGTTGAGTGAAAAAGTTGAATTGAAATCCTAATGAGTTTTTTAATTTCCCAATTTCAGAAGCGCATGAGGGTAAAGAAGTTGCCGGTTATTTTAGCGCTCCATTTAAAGCGATTTAAATACGTGGAACAATATAATAGACATATTAAAGTATCTCATCGAGTCGTGTTTCCTCTTGAGCTTCGTCTCTTCAACACGGTAAGCAAGGATAGCTTTGAATCTAATTGGGCGCAGTAGTGGTCAAATTGAGAGAAATTTTTTTCTAGTCGGACGATGCCGTGAACCCTGATCGCCTCTACGATTTAGTCGCCGTCGTTATCCATTGCGGAAGTGGGCCAAACAGGGGGCATTACATTAGTATCGTCAAGAGCCATGGGTTTTGGCTATTGTTCGACGACGACATGGTTGATGTAAGCAAGTCACCTCATTTCATCAATTTCAAAATCACAATTTCCTCTCACATTGAACTCATTTGACTTGACAGAAAATTGATGCAACGACAATTGAAGACTTTTATGGACTCACGTCGAATGTCCAGAAATCCTCCGAGACTGGTTACATCCTCTTTTATCAATCAAAGGACTGCAGCAATTAGTCAAGCGACTTGGCATGGTCAACACACCAACTCCACACTCCTGACGTCCCAACTTCGGACTTTCTTTAACTTCACGCCAACACGCCCCTGTGCACTCAAGAGTGCATGAGACTTTGACATAGATTTCCATTTTAATTTTACTATATATAGCTACTTATTTATATACATTAACTTCATACCAAAGATTAGCATACTCACACCCTTGAAATAGAAATTAATTTGCTGAATCATATAATTAAAACGAGCATACATTGATTTCCAATATGAATCTTTATAAATCAACAATAATTGCTTTCGTGTACTTTTTTTTAATGTACATGAAAGGATTTATAATCGTTAGCTTTTAGGAACTTAAATCATTTGTAAATTTTAGCCGCGCAGCATAGTTTTTTAATCATAATTTTAATTATTTTGTTTACAAAAAAGACTCCTCACAACTGTATTTATAAATAGTAAATCCATTTAGTCTTATTAGATACTTTACACGCTGTGGTTTGACATACTTGTTTTAACTCTTATTTATTTTGAGAAATACAAGGAAATGCTTTTTAAACTTTTAATTAAGTTTTCATCTGTGAGTGAAAAAAGTTATTTAATTGTTCGTCGTCAACTACTCTAAAAAAAGTTAACTGATTTTCTATTGTACCTATATTCTAGGATATTTTATTAAAAAAGTTGTACTCCTGATGATAAAAATAAGATATTTATAAAACACCTTTTAAACAATGAATTCTCCTTTATTAATCCTCACATTACCTGTTATTCAAAAATTGCCAATTGAAATGTTCTTAAAGAAAATTGAAAAATTGTTATAAATAAATATATATATATATATATTGAAGAGGAAGGGATGCACAATGAGGAAAGGATGAGAAAGCGATTTTATGTATTACCTCTTATTATTAACATGTTTAACTTCATAGTATTATTTTTATCTTGACTTAATTGCCTAATTTTTGATTGAATTATTGCATTATTTGAGCAAAATCTCCGAGTTTTATATTTATTTACAATGTAGATTTAATATATGAACCTTCAAAATGTTAGATATATACGATTGACTATTAATAGAAGTTATAATTCAATTTATTCAATCCTAGATATTAGATATTGTCTAAAGCTATTCATGTTTTGTATTTAAAAATTACCCAAGTAATCAATGGCTCAAATTTTGTTAGATGCGATATAAAAAATTTTATTTGTTGTTTTATATTTTCCAATTAGAATTCTCATCATTTTATTAATAATTTGGTGTAATTTATGCGATTATCTTTTATTTGACTTTTGTGCTTACATTCCTTTAATAGACTTTCTCTATTGATATTAAATATTATAAGCATTTATAATCCCGATATATATTAAATGCGACATATAAGCACTTAAAATAAAGTTTTAAACGTTGCAAATGTCTGAAAATTCTCATTTAAATGAAATATATTCATAATAAAAGCATTCTGCATAATTCATTCATTTTAACATAATAAACATTCATTCATAACAAATATACTTAAAACCATTATTAAATCATAATAATAAAGAATACAAATATATGGTTTTTTATTACAAATTGAATAAGAGGTTTTACAACCAAGAAAGTAACCTTGTTTTTATTCATGAATTAAGGAGTAAATCAACATATGAAATGATATTCGCAATTTTGTTGTTCACAGCCATTTTAAAAAGTTGAAAAGGGTAGGTTTCGGAATGGATGCATAATGAATTTAAATAAATAATTGTTAACGGCGTGTTCGCTTGGAGGCTCGCGAGATCCCTCGTTTCTCCATTTACATCTTTGATGTTGTGTACTCGTTCGGAAACTCGAACTTGTGACTTCCGGACGCCACGATGTTCGGCAAATGCCCTGCATTTGGAATCACGTTCCACGAGAGCGACAGCGTCACATTTTGATTTCCTCTGGAAACAATGAGATTGATCACCATGTGTATTTAAATCTTAGAATCTAAAATCTTAGGGGAAGAAGAGTTTAAAGGTTCAAATGGAATTCTCACTTGAGGCCATTTCCATCATCCCAGAAATAATACTTTGGCCTTATGTTCTTGTGGTCGAGGACGGCGTTTTCTCCTCGCTGAATAATCTTGTCCCATATGACGACTTGATTGAGCTTGTTGTTCGTCGTCTCGTACTCGGCAGTGAGGTAGAGAAACAATTGCTTTACATTCCAATTGAACATCGGCCTCAGATGTGAACATAGGGAAAAATAATTTTTAACATTAGAAATTCATCTGAAGGAAAACGAATCGAGGCTAGTGTTCTCCTTGAAATATTAATTCCTTTTAAATGAAATAGTATTGTAGAAACTTATCTGCTTTCAGATCAAAGATCATGAACCCCATGTCATTTTTCTCTCTCGAAGCGCTGTAGTCAGGAACATTTCTTCTGCAAAGTCCAGAACATACATGAACGATTGGCCAGAACATGGGGGATTTAATGGGGAAAGTTGGACTCACACTAAGACAGTGACAGTGTCAATTGTGGCATCGGCCGAGTAGTCCCGGAAGGCAGTGGTGACGAAACATACGAAGGTGAGTCCAGCGAGGACACTCACGGTGTATGCGGCTAAGGCATGACTTCTTGTGAAAGAACTGTGCATCTTACGACGTGGACAAACCGGGCTCTTGCGGACTTCCTACTCAACCTCAATCTCGACTTTTACGTGGCGAGAAGATGAAAGGCCAAAGTCATGAAAAGTCTCAACGAGTTGGATCTTGCACTTACGTGGCTGGAATTGACAACAGTTGCGCCAAAGAGTCAACTCGTATTTCCCCCATCAACTAACCCATGGAAAACACTTGCCTACGTACAATGTCTCAGAGTACCCCTTTGGCAGGCCTCTAGGTTATTCCACAGACCATCAAACTTTCGTCTTGTGCAAAACTCTCAAAAGTCTTTTTTCATTTATAATTAATTGTTCCTATTTATTATGAATGTTTAGTCTATTGATGTATGACGCTAAGGATGATTGAAGTGCCATAAATATTTACAGAGATGCTAATAAAGAAGATTCGAAATAGATGTTCAAATCTCCCAGTTCATCAACTAAAGACTCCATACTCAACTGGGTGGAAATAAATTGAGTGCGAAACGAATTAAAATAAAAAGCCGTGAAAATTATTATTGGAAAATGAATCCCTGGATGAAGAAACATAAAAACAGGAAGTGACTAAAAATGCTTCTTTCAAAACACGGACTCGGCTGATCGCGAGAGATGAATGGGATGAGAAGGAGATCGAGCAAGGCGTTTCTTGGGGACTTTTTCCAACAGTCGGAGGATTCCCGTGAACTCGTCGCGTCGTTCTGGTTCTGAGGCCCAGCAAACCATGAGGATCTCCTACAAATCAACATACATTTAATATAAAATACAAACTTTTAATTGAATTGAATTAATAAAGCATAAATAATTGCTTAAATATAAACAATTACTTGAAATAATAAATTAACTGGGATTTAGTTTTTGAAGGAAAAGCATACAAGATCCTTGTATTCCATTAAAATAAGTCTTACGAAGAAAGCCTTAAAATTCTTAAACTGATAAAGATGTCAGATCGTTTCTTAAGAGGTGACTTAATAGAGTGTTTTAAAATTGTGAACAAATTTTACAACATAAATGTGAAAGAAGCATTCACCACTGTAGATAGGTTATGTTAAAAAGTGACATTTGCAAAAACGTAAATTCTTTACACAAAGGATGATAAGCGAATGGAACAAGCTCCTAAGGATATTAAAATTTCTACTAGTGTAGAAAGATTAAAAATTAAATTGGAAAGTCTTAACAACTTGTCTTATGGCTAATAGTTAAGAAACTTATATAGCCTTAAGTTGTGAAAATAAGCATTGTAAAGTGACAGTGGGGCACCAAGAGCGATAAGCTCATGGGCACTAAAAGGCCCAATACGCAGTTAATAATATTACTATTACGAATTAATAAATGATGGGTGTTTCTAGACCTTGATGTCTTTAGTGAAGAGGGCCGGTAGCGGTTGTCTGATCCCATTCCCCACTTGCCAAATGACGGTTTCGTTGGGGAGGCCCTTGAAGGGCCATTCGCCCAGCAACAGCTCGTACCAGACTGTTCCAAAGGAGTAGATGTCAGACGCCTTCGTGAACGGAAGGTCAGAGTCGGAATGGGAGGATTCTGGTCGGAGGTTTCGCATGACCTCAGGAGCCAAATAGCAGAGCCAACCCGGTGGGATGTTCAGGCTCTCACCCGCCATTCTGCAGAAAATAGCCAAAACTTAGCACTGCTTAATGAAGGTAATGAAAGACAATGAGAGTTTTTCTACCCGGCAGCGTAGATGAGCTTGTTGACACTGAAAAGGCCAAAGTCGGTGATGATGACTTTGCCACTTTCTAGGAAAATGTTCTTGCTCTTCAAATCCTTGTGAATGATTCCCCGAGCATGGAGATAGCCCATTCCCTGAAAATCAAATTGAAGAATCACATTGAAGAATCCAATCCAGGTTGACAAACATTGGAGTAAATTCACTGGAGTAAACTGATAAATCCTAAATAGGATTTGTCAATTTACTTGTCAATTTATTTACATATGAAGACTAGTCTCACTTGTGAAATCTGCTGGGCAATTAGAAGAGTTTTGTTCATGTTGAACTTGTCTTTCCTCAAGTGAAGGTGGGTGTAGAGGGAATTGCCCTTGCAGAGCGACGTGACAATGGCGAGTCGAGGTGGCTTCATGCAAGCCCCCATGAACAAAACCAAGTTTTCATGGCGAGTCTTTCTGAAGATCGCGACCTCGGCTTTGAACTGCTTCCAGGGTTTTGTCGCCGTTGAGGTAGGCCATGTCAAGGACTTTGATTGCCACGTCGCCATGCCAATTCCCGCGGTAAACCGTGCCAAAGTGCCCAACGCCGATCACGTCGCCCAACACGAGCTCGTCGAAGGGAATGTCCCACTCGCGACTAGAAAGCTGCAAGCAAATGAACCTAATTAGGAACTCTGTACTAATTGTCTCTGGGTTTGAAGGTCCTTACGGAATTTTGCCTTGGCCAACGATCGCTCGCTTCCCCGTCCGATACTTGTGAGTCTTGCGAGTCCAGACGCGGCGCGAGGGTTTTTTCCGAGTCTGTGGAGCCCGAGCCGGATGTTTGCGAGACGGTTCGGTCAGAGTCGTTGGACATTTCCGTGCTGACAAGATCTGCGATGTCTGTTTGGGGCGGCGGGGTTTTCCTCTTCTCCGCCGGCGATCCTTTGCCCCCGAAAATGAAACTTTGACCCGAGTTGGCCGTGGGGGGCGGAGCAGTGAAGAGGGCAGGACTCGAAGGTGCAGAAGAGTTGCAGCTCGAGGAGCTCGAGTCGGGGCCCTGGAATTAATCCGAATTCCAACGAGATGAATAAAAAGCCAATTTTAAATAAAAACGAATTCCATTACACCCAAAATAACCCATGAGATACCAGCTTCGGATCCAAGGAGTATTTTGAACTTACGGAGAAGGGTGGAGCGAGGGGATTCTGCGGTCCCTTGGTGGTTTTCCTGCTCCTGGGCGAAGGAAGGATTGGGGGATGGATGATCCTGGGAGAGGCTTTGAGCCCTTTGGGAGTTCGCGTGGGAGACGGCGGGATTTCAGATCTCAGCCGCGGCGGGGGGACCATTTCCCCTTCTTGGAGGGTTTTGACAAAATATCCGACCAAGCCGGACGGCAGCCCGCACGAAGGAGGAACTTTCGCCTCGCAGTCCCGATGGCATTTGAACTTGCACTCTTTGCACCGGAGACCGATGATGACCTGCTTGCTGCAGTAGTCGCAGGTCGACACCTTGAACATCTTCGAGAATCGGTGGGAAATTACGTGGCCCATGGAGCGGGTCAGGGTTCGCGGCGAACGAGGGGCGTACAATGAACCTCCGCTGTCCTCCCTTCGATGGCCAGGAGAATCCCATCCGCCCACACTTCCTTGCTCGAGTCTGTACAAGATGCACAATTAGAATTAAATTACTTCTAATGGACTTTGGGAATGAGTTTTCATATTATTGAATTCCATTAAAAATTAACGGCTTTGGATATTTAACTGTTGAGTGTTTGGAGGAACTTACGTCACTAAGTTTGTTTCCGAAGCGGATTCGATCTTATTCGTCAGTTGGGACTCGTGTGATTTGCTCTTTGTGAGCGGGAAAGATTCCGGGTCCAAGGAGCCCGTGGTTCTCATGGGGGACAAAGTGTTCAACAGGGTTTTCCCCCTCACAGGGGGAGTGTTGGGCGGCGTGAGGCCGCGGCGACCGTCGCCCATTCCCCGCTCGATCCGCGGGTAGCCGGCAAGTGAACCGGCTTTCCCACACGTCGGGTATCCAGGTAGTTTGTACAAATCCCAAGAGTCCCAAAACAAATCACAAAGGATCTCAGGATCAACTTCCAGCCCCTTCTTCCACTTCCTCTCGCTCGCCACTTCAAATTCTATGGGCAGTTGAAGGGGAAAATCAATGAAGGAATGGCAGACACAAATATACATGTTGATAAAATAGAAAAGTGGGGAAATGACATTTGAATGGCTAAACTACCTGTTTGTCTGTTGAGGTTCTTGAGCGCTCTTGTCAAGCACCGTGTTTCCTCATCAAGAGCGTGCAAATCCCTCATGATGGTTCGAATGTCGTTTTCGGCCCTGTCTTTCAATCCTTCCAGACTCTTGATTTGAATGCAAAGCCCCTGGATAATTCAAATAGTCTATTAGTAAGCTCAGAATGAGATTTGAAGTGATGAATGAATTTGAAGTTACCTGAACGATGTTTGGCGAAAGCCCAACGACTTCCAGCCACAAATGAAGCGAAGGAATAAGACGCGAAGATTGTGGAAGTTTTTGGACTGAAACGCGTCGCTTGGCGAGCAGCTGCTTACTGAACAGCCTCACCAGTTTCACCTATGTATTCAAACCGAGTTATTGTCAATCCTGACATTAAAAAATATTAAAGATGATTTAACTCAATAAAATATATAAAGCCTGCGATTGAATATCTCACCAACTTGGACAATTTAATTTATAAAACTATCTGAATCAATAAAAAAATAAGTAAATAGATAATTAAGGATTTTAATTTCACGTGACCTCGAGAGTTCGTATTTCTTGCTGGGTGATCTCGGCAGAAGTTGAGCATTGTGTTCGTAGGCCATTGAGCCGAGTGTACGAGAGCCGAATGAGGTCTTGCAAATTCCCTAACTCCTCGTCCGTCCTCCGAATTTCCGGACTCATCTTGCACTTCTCCATGGGCTCACTCAAAGAACACGTGGCGCATCTTCACCCTGTTTAAACATAGTCAATTAACAAACGACTCAAATGTCCAGACTTGGAATGCAAAAATCCGCGAGGACAAAGATATGAAATTTACCAGTCACTCGGAGAAAGCAAGTTGAACAATGAGATCTCATGTAGGTCAAAAGAAGAATATAAAATATAACTACCAACAATATGAAAAATATGGTATTTATTTGAACTAATATTTAAGTAACTAATCGTGAAACTTTAGTATTGATCATCAAAGTTCACAGAATCACAAATTGGTCAATTTTCACAACGTATTCCGACTGGATTGCCCGTCGCGCATAAATATTATCAAATGAGCCATTTAAATAATCGTGGTGTGTTTCGTTGTACAAAAAATATTCGTAGAAATAATTGTATAAACAATTGTATAAAAATTATTTAGTAAAAAATTTAAAAAATATACAAGAGTTAACTAATACAAAAATTCCTGTAATGTGCTTCAGACTTTCTCGTCCTTATTATGAAAAAGGGTGAATGGAATCCTCGTGGAGTGAACAGGATTCCATTTACCAACAACTGAGCTTGGTCTTCCAACGTAGTTAGTTTGAAAAGAGGGTGACGGCGAGGAAGGAATTAGAAAATAATTACAAAATCCACCTCGTCCCGTCCCACCGTGACTGACGGTGAGATAGGGAAATGCATAGGAATCTCTGGTGAGTTGTGAGAGGGAGGAGCTCAGCCTCGACCCTCCCGCTCGGCCCAAAACCTCCTTTTACCCCGCTGATCGCCCCGATTACCCCGACTTACCCTTTAAACACCATTTACTAATCATCTTCAACCACTGATTTCCCTGTTAGAAGCTTCTAATGGAAAAATCCAATGCGCATCTCTTCCAATTTCTTATAATGGAAAAATTGCCAATTTGATAAAATAATCCTAGAATGCAATTAGCCATGCATATAAGTACTTTAAAAAGCTAAGGAGCTTTCTTCTTGGAGAACTTAGCGAGTTTAATTTAATTTACAATCATGTTGTGATGAGGATACATTGAATTAGCTGATGGTTTATTTAATATGATGGGAGGTCGTGTCATGTGTGGATGAAAGAAGAAGGTGTTGTCCTCTTCACTTTCCGAACGAGGCAATGTGATATATGCATTGAATACACAGCGATAGATATCGAGCTCCTCAAGCCTTCCATCCATTCATCCACATAAGGCGTATATAGGTATTATAGGTGTAGATGAACCTCCATGGCATCATCGGCATTTTCTCTCTGGATTTCGTTTGACTAAAAGGCGGAAACGAAGAGCTCCAGAGGTCAACCTCCAACGCTTACGTTTACGAAAGGTCAGTCAAGGTCTTTAGGGCAAGTTCACTAATCCTGGCATTTGAAACTTTCATGAACTCTACATGAGTCTCACTTTTATTTCAAAGTCTTCAGACTTTTCCATGACAATTGTGAAAAATGAGGAATTCTCTTTTGTTTTTCTCTAAATCAGACAGCGGAGTGGAAATTGACCATGGACAAGTTATCTCTAGTTCCAGATGTGGTCATCGACAAGGGGACGTTCAAATACATTCTCGCCAAGATCTACGTCGAGGACGATGACAAGAACGAAGTGTCCAAGCTCGTTGTCAGAGGATTCGAGAGCGCTGAGTATCATGGTAGGAATCAGTCACCCTTTAATTCACCTCCCTCTTTAAATATCAGACTTAATCATTAATCTTTACACACAAACGATAAGTAATAGTTTGCTATATTTAATGATTGTTAATAATTCCTTTTTGAATCACTAGCGGATATTTATGAAAAATTTCAAAAAGAGTTGCCAAAGGGTTTCGACAGCGAAGTTCTGGGCGGTGGAAGAATCCAAAATGACGAATACGAGATCAAAATTTATGGATACTCCCAGGTTTCTAATTTAATTCCTCTTTCCAAATCACATTTTAAGAAATTGAATTCGAAAGAGCTATTTGAATCCACTTATTTTCATAGTAAATCCCAACCTGGTGTGTATTATACAATTAAATTATTCAAGTTATTTGATATTAAAATATTAAGGGAATTGTATTGCAGGGATACGGGAAGGCGGACCATTCGAAGACTCTGGATATCTTAAAGAAACACTATCCCGATGCTGACATTAGTTATTCGAATGATGGATATTAATTCCTCTTCAATCTCCATTCAATAAAATTCAATATAATTGAGTTAATTAACTATTACACATTTCCTCTTGTATAAAAAGTTAAATGGTTTAATTACAATGTTAAATAATATGTCATTTTTCATTTCATAACTTCATCAAATGCTTTCTTGTCACATTATTTTGACACATTGTTCATACCAGAAAGGAAGTAATCCTAAATTAAATCAATGCCAGTTTAATTTACGTTATTACTCATTCCAAATCCAAACTATAAAAATTAGCTCGTTATTTATAAAAGTTAAGTAGCCAAAATCTCATTTCCAGCCATCATCATAGAGTGAGAACTATAAATGTTATAATACACAATGCGGGAGTTTCATATACAAGCATGTAGCGATCTTACATTTCAAACATTACATGCCTTCCATCAGTCTCTCACTTAAATTTTTAATCCTAGTTTATTAAATAAAGTTTATTAATATTTTACTAAAAGCAGAGGGCACGACCTCGAGAAGGCGGAAACCATCATGAACGTCTTAAGAAACACTGATTTGATCAAGGAGCTCCACGCTGCACTTATCATTGACTTCGCTAAAATCGTTCGAAGTTTCATTAAAAAACCCAATTGGGACGCTGACCAGTTCTTACTTCTCACTAAGAAATTTCATCTCAACAAGATTTACTACGTGTATTAACAGATCTAATTTTTCTCATTTATTTACTTGTAAATATAACATTGAATTCGTGGTAAAATCCCGAGTTTGAATTGTAATTATAGTTTCCAAGAAATTAACACATTTTTATTAGGTGCTATGCAAGAAAGGGTAGCACGTCCGAGCTAATGTTTCATGCAGAAATCGTCATGAAGTTAATTTTGCATCTCGCGAAGGAAATTTGGCTTCGACCCTCTCCAGAACGTGACACGCCCGTGAAACCAATTTCAGTCAAATGGCAATTAGGCGGATTTTTCCTTACTCATTTCCTGTACAAAAATCAGCCATTTGAGAAGAAAATACCAATTCAAATGACCAGCGAGGATTTGGTGGAATACAGCCAATTTCTTGAAAGCTTGACCGTCATCCCTGACCCTTTCGGGAGATTCACGTACATGGAAATTGTCGGAATGGCGAGCAATCTACACAGTTCTGGATGTATCGAATACGTCTTTTCTGACCTGGTATATTTTATTTATTTATTTCTTTTATTATTGAGATAAATCGTTTCATGTTAATTGATAGTTATTTTGACATTTCGTTATTTTCCTGTTGCAGCCATTTGGAATTGAGCGGTGGCGAAAGGAATACATTCGTGCCGTGACTGCCCCGCAATTGAAATTCCTCAAGCTCATGAAGGAATACGAACTCAAGCTGGACAAAAAAGATCCGAATTTGTTTAGTCTCACCTTGATCACCGAAGACATGGAAATTGATCGACGTGATCAGTTTGATAAATTCCTCCGGACAAAATCTCTGACTCTTCTTGGTTAGTTTATTATTTTTAAATCTTAATTAAAAAGCCTTAATTAATCTATAATTATTCTTAATTAAAAACCTTTCATCCTAAGCTCAAATTATTTAACGTCTTAATCTATTATAATACTTGTCTATTATTTTGTTGCTAGAAATGAAAAGATTATGCAAGGAATATCCCCTTTACAAAGACTTGCACCTTTTGCGAATCCTTGCTCGACCCAAACTCTATTTTCTCGATCACATCTGTTCTTGGATGAAACGAAGGACGAACAAGGATAAAAAGGTCTACCACTTGGACAGAATTATTTTGTACAATCAAAAGAAAGTGTTCAAAAGACAAAAGTACGGGAGGAAAACACCGGAATGGGCGTTAATCATTAAAAGAGTAATATCTAATAATGCATGTAGCAATTTAAATGTTTCAAACTTGCTGGTCAAGGAGTTTCAAATCATATATTAATTATTTAATTAATTTTTAGTCCTACAAGAGAAGAAACGCGAGTCGACAAGCAGCCAAGGAAAGAAAGTACAAAGAAGTGCTTGAAATGGTCAACAACAGAGCCGACATCTGGAGATACCTCTTCAGCGTCTACACCGGCGAGAATGAATGGACCGGCCCTCCAGAAATCATTACTTTGGACTAATCGAGAATCAAGACTGATTTTTTTACCATTTTACATATTCGCATCCCATTGTTACTTAATGATTTCCCCTTATTTCGCTTTTTTATATCATTAAGTATATTGGACAATTAACATATGTACCTTCTGAACATACAGAAAAACATTAAAAACTCCAGTGATTAAATAAAATCTCGAGTAACTTTGGTGCTTACTGCTCGAGCTTTCATCAATTTCATCACAACCAATTCACTATGAAAACAGGTGTTTTCAAATCAAAGATAACCATTTAACTCTTTGTGGGCCATCAGAAAAACTTTGCATTAAACCCAACCCATGCTAAGATCTTAGCACGTTTCTATACAGGGCCGTTCCTCTCACGTTTTTTGGTCGTCTTCATTTTTCATCC
>VJMY01000607.1:0-43951 GCA_009869795.1 Neelides sp. FZ-2019 | reverse complement strand
GCTAACTTAATTTTCGATTCAACTTAATTGAACTATTCAAACTTATTTAATGAATATTCTCTTTTATCTACTTCATTATGTCTCATGTTTCTTATTATTAATTTAATGAGATTAATTTCACACTGGAGCTTCACAATTAATATTGTAGGATATGAGCAGAATTTGCTATTTATAAGTTTAACAAAGATCTCGGTGGCAAAGTTTTGCTAGAAAAGCGTCTTCGAAAAAATGTCAATAAACAACATCGTTATTCTTCATTTTAAGATGCGTAGCCGAGCGTGTTCATTTTGTTCATATAAAACAAAAAACTTGGGTAAATATGAAAGACCCGTTCAAGGAATCTTACATTTAACTTGGGGAAATCTGAAAATGGTAGTAAAGTTTTCACATATTAAAAAGCAACTGGTATATTACATGCTGTGTAATTGTATTTTCTTTCAAGTCACGATGAAAATAAGTTAAAGCCTATACGTCACGTCTTCTGCTTACTAATACTATTATGTATTATCCATACTTTGACGATCCCATATGGGACGCGAGAGTGTTGAAATTCTTCAAATAGTATATAGACGCCCCACGACAAGACAATATTTCTTGTCCAACACCGAAAGTGAGTTTCCTTCCAAAGTTCTTATATTGAACAGACCATTTATGATTCAAAGACTCATTCCCAGAACTTTTTACTTTATCTACATTGATATTTTGACCAGTTTCGGAAATTGAAAAAAATGACACGACTCGGAGTTTCCCATTAGAAGGACAAGGACAATATATTTCAGATTGCCATATTTCCAATAATGGCGTTGGTGTAATAAAGCGATTTAGCTTTTTATTTCAAGAGCATTTTTATCTATATTAGAACACAGGCTCTTGTTTGACTTTTTTTCTTCAAAAATATGTGTGGTTCGAATGTTGTGTAATGTCATATAGTATGTACTTACTTGTACTTGATCGACCTCGAAAGCTAAGACTTTCTTGGCAGAATAAAAGTACAAATGAGTTTTGGCCTTTTGCTCCGTCGGATCTACTATTGATTGAAAAAGATAAATTTCGTGGCTGAGAGAATCCAGGGTTCTTAGCTTAAGTAAAATTCCTCGTCTTTCTTGGGAATGAATAAACTTTGGGCACGTGCGGAAGTCAAAGTTAATTACAGCATTTTCGCTTGCTTATACTTTGAAGAATTTTCTTTGGCTCAATCTACTAAAACCGATGTTTTTACCTAAAAGCTAAAAAGTGACTTAACTTTAAGTAAAATTATTTCATATGATGGGACCCTGATTCATTTTAGAAATAGTTAAATGATAAAAGGGACCAGAGCCAGTTGAATTTCAATCAAAACCAGGATTCTTTTTCCTTGTCAATGAAATTTGTGAAAGAGACACGAGTTCCTGATAACTTTGAACAGCTTGACATTTATCCGATAAGACAAGTCTTAAAGTAAGTGGAAAAAGTTAACTTCCTCCTCCCAAAGATTTTGGAAAAATTGATTGAAAAAGAAAAGGTTTGAGATATGGCAATACAAGGTAATATTATTTATTTACTTCGCAAAGATTTTATGTGTAAGCAGCATTGTGCTTAAGTACACGTGTCACACATTGCTCGATATCCATCAAGACTTTATACATTGGATAAATGGTCTATAGTCAAACTAATAATACCAATAATAAATATTCTTATACTTCCTTCGAACATGGACATTGAGAACCAAAACTTTTTGTCACTTTTTAACATAATATGGCATTATAAGAAAAACTCCGTTCTTATTCTTGAAATTACTAATACTTTTTTATTGTATATATTACCTACTTATGGATATCAATAGATTAACCATGTGAAACATTTATTGAATGGTGAAGATATATTGATTTTATTTCGTGTAAAAGTATAGGGAACGTGAATCTTTTTGAATTAAAGAAGCCACTATACACATTGACATAGCACGCACAAGCATCTGGTATTCATATTCCAAGATAATGGATTTTGAAAAAAAGTTCCAGTTTATGCATCCTCATGGCACAGTGTGACAAATCACTCAAGCCCTTTCTCTCATAACACTACTTTATTATTCATGAAACTTGGTATTATAAAAGCGCGTTTAATAAAAGTATAAAGAAATGAATTGCTTACGAGTGTTATGAGGCGCATAAACTTTCTCGTATAATGCGGTAATGTATTCTATTCAAGGCTTCAATAGCTGATATTAATGTGATGTGCGGTTGAATAAAATATGAAATTAAATTGCATCAATGGTTTTTCATACTCTCCTCATTTTCTTGAAGTCATTCAGGATCAGAAATAGATGAATTTTCCATTTCAATTAAGCTTTTCAATTAGTTCAATTATGCGTCTTTTTATCTTTCAAAGTTCAGATCAACATGTTCAGCAATCAGTAAATTGTTTAAATATATTCTCTAACATGCTCTTTTGTAAAATAAAGTTTTGCTGAATGAATACATATATCAAATTGTATAATAAAAAAAACCTTTCCTTCTAAATATTTTGAACTTATGATCAGATTGATTTTTACTAAAAGATATTGATATTTTCATATTTCTTCATTCAATTCTTAATAGGTACCTTATATTTAAAATACGAATGGCCAGAATCTCAGAAAACTAGTACTTAAATTATAATTACTCTCTTGTTTCGTTTTGATTTATTGAAATATGTTTCACTTCATTGGATTCTCTAAAAATAAAGGTTTTAATGAAAAAGCTCAGAAACTAATTAAGAAACATGAATGCCCATAAGAATAAGCGTTTAAAATTCAAATGGTATTTTCCCGTCGCATTTTTAATTAATGTAAATAATTTGACTGGGCGGATTTTTTTTTCAAGGTTGCATGAATCTAAATGACATTTGTATTAATACTTTAAGCCCCTAAATACACAACTCATATTTTTTACATTTAATATTGTATTATTATATGTTGACCTTTTTACTTGTTAGAAAAAGAAATAATATAAAATATAAAGTAAAGAAAAAAGAATTTTAATCTACATATGTTGATCAATTGACGCAAAGGGGAGATAATATTAAATTATAATATAGACTTAATGGAACTTAAGATAAAAAGAGAATAATAATATAAAAAATGATTTTCCAGATGGTCGTGTTTCATGTGAGCAAGGGCCCATTCATTGAACCATTCCACCAATGTGTGACTTTCGGATTCTACACAGAAGCCTGGCAAGAGAAAGTCTATGCGATGTTCACTCTTTTCTCCATGTTTATCGTTCCATTTATTATCCTCGTCTCGACGTACCTTCTCACCGTTTGTACACTCCAAAGTAATTAATCAGAGGTTCCTGGCTGGAAATTCTTTCAAATGCATTTTACATGATTCTCATGCGGGTTCATTTAGGAAATGAGGAGTTCCCAGACGCTTCCAAACAGCTCATTGATGCCAAAAGGAGGAATCTCATAAGAAGAGCTAAAATCAAGAGTTTGAGGATTTCTGTGGCAATCGTGATGACCTTCCTGGTCTGTTGGATTCCGTACAATACATTAATGATGATTTTCATTTTTGGAAATTGGAACGATCAGGTTTGAATATAAAAAACAATTTTGAACTTAAATTTTTGATTTAGTTCTTGATTCAAATGATCCATAAATTATTTTGGTGTTTTTGAAGGGTGAAGATGATCATACTGGGTTGGTGGTATTGGTGAATGAAAATTTAAAAGATGGAATTTTCTTCTTTGGAATGTCCAACAGCTTGTTCAATCCTCTCATTTATGGAATTTTCCATCTCAGAAGACCGAAAAGAAAAGAACTACAAAGGTTTAATTTATAGTCTTACAGCTTTGAATACAATTATACTACAGTGAAAGTCGGGTATAGTCAAGACTCGGTTGCAACCAAGGCGTTCCACGGTCCCGGCACAGGTATATAGATAATAATAAAAATTTCGGCTATAGTCAAGTCGGTTATAGTAAATTTCGTTTATAGTCAAGACTTTTCTTGGTCCCGACAAGCAAATCATTCGGATACAGCCAACTTTTTTCAGAAATTACATAAGTAGTATACAGAATTAGAGGAAAATAATATAAGCAGCGATTTAAAATTTATTTAATAATTCATTTGTTTAATTACAGAACATTTTTAAGATAATAAGTTGACAAAACGACCAAAATATGTATGATTGAATGTATCTTTGAATATTCTTTATCAGAAGATTTATTTTATTTCTATATTAGGAAAGTTATTTGAGTTTTGATAAATCAGTTTATCTTTATTAATTTGAATTAAAACAAGATGTTAAACGTTAATTTTTCATAAAACAAATCGATAAAGTGAGATATACATATAAAAATGCAAGATATTATGATTACTTTTTAGGTTATTAACTTATAACTTTATAACTTATTTTTATTTATTTCAACGATTTAAAAAAAATCTTTACAGCCAAGAAAAACTTGACTCTATTTACAAGAGTCTGTTTACTACAGACCTATTATAGTTTCTTATATATGCATGATATGATTAATATGATTTATATGCGTTGTTTAATGCACTATTTGATTGTGGTATATCAAGAATGTATTGGAAACATATATAAAATTTCGGCTATATTCAAGTTCGGTTATGGTAAAAGTTTTTTCGTACAAGCGACTTGGCTATAACTGACTTTCACTGTATTTCTATCTCTTTATGCTCTTGATTATCATTCTTGCTTTCTATCCCATTCTCAACTACATACAAAGTAACTCATGGACTCAATAAGTGAAGTGCACAAAATATTTTATCAATATATTGTTAAATTTACATGAATACATTATTTTGAGATCTTTGTTCATGATGATGTTTTTGCCTTTTGTACCAATTTCTATTTTTTCAGTCATTAATTTCAATATATCCATCATACAAAATGAAATTTAGGTAAAGTTAATCTTTTTCAACTTTGCAATTTTTAAGAACTTCGACTCTCACTACATTTGTGGCGAACAAAAATTATAGAAGAGAACCAACTGCAGGAGCGAGTATGACTGCCAAGTTCAATGCAATTGAAACCACAGTACAATTCTCAAATCCTAATGAAGAAGAAATAGCAAAAATCATTTTGTAAAGTGAAATTCTTGTCATTTTAACTTTTAAGGATATTTTAATTTGCTTAAAATGAATTTTATTTTTATGGATATTTATTTATAAGATCCTTTGTGATTCATCAGAATGATTTATAGGTATATCATTATTGTTATATCTTATATTATTTGTATAATGTTGTACTTACCTAAATAATATATGAAAAATGCATAATAAGGTATGTACAAGGTATGTAAATTAAATATTAGTTGTAATTATGATCTATATCTGTGTATTTCATAGTGTGTTGTTTTTGTTAGTCATTTGAACCTAATAAGAAAAGAAAATGTAAAAGCGAACTGACATTTGTGTTTCAATATAAAGCTCAGCATTATGCATCAATTTGTTTTGTTCGAATACAGTATGTACTAAATATAAATACTTTGAATATATGACAATAACTGTCGTTAAGTTAGGATTCATAACATTTACCTTCATAATTTTCATTATCAGCATATATAATGACTGTTCACTTAACTATTTTAGTCATTAGTTGAGTTCCTTAATGAATCTTGTTAAAAGTAGGTTTAACTGTTAATAAGAAGTATTATGTGCATCTTGCCTCACATTCAATTTGTTTAAACTTTTATCTCACATTCCCATTATTTTCATCAAACATTTTACTCTTTGTTAAATACAATGCGTTCATTCGTTTTATCCACGATCTTTGTTTTAATCATACAAAACATTTCCATTGTTCAATCAGGTATGGTTTTTATTTACAATTATAAAATTCTTTAATTTCAATGATATTTTTAAGATAAATTTCTTTGTCTAATAAAATTCTTATGAGTTTTTAATACATACTGTAGAGTGAATTTTTTTAGTGAATTATTAAAAATTATCATTTAAATTCCTAATCGCTTTACAAATAAAGGAAAGAGTATCATTTGCAACTCCAACACGAATGATGGTGATATAATTTCTGGAATTTCTCAAAGTGGAAATACAGCCAATACTGTGAATGGTCAAGCTATTGATCAATCAATTGGATGCTCTTCATGTAAGTCAAAACAAAATCTTTAGGAATAATTGATTTTCATATTCTCAGTAAATATTCTTTTATGATTGATGTGTAGACAATAGCGTTTCGTCACTTCAAACGTCACTTGGTTTTACAATCACGAATGTTTTATTGTTTTTCATTATGAGATATTTGACATTTAACAGAAATTAATTTTAATTAAATCAGCTTTTATAAATGTAGATTAAGTAATGTAAACTTTATTGATGAGAGTTGTGCATTAAGAAAGAATTAAATATTATAAATACACAATTGTAATTGTAAAATCAAAATTGTTAATAAATATACTAACTTAAAAGAACGAATTGTTTGTGTTTTTATATTAAGTTTCATATACCTATTAACTACATGAATTAAGGATGTCTGATTCAATAAATTTTAATTTTATACACAGCAAATTTGCCTTCGGATAGTTCAAATGAGGATTTTGGAAATGAACAGGGAGAAGAGTACGAAAAGACAGTGAATAAGAAAGTCTCTGAATACTATGTAATGATTCTTCTGCTCAATTAATTATAATCCGATTAGTTTTCACTGTTTTTAATATTTCATATTATTAAGTTTGTGATTTTGAATATGTTTTTATATAGGTCCGTTTGAGTAATGTCATGAGTGCATTGAATGAAATGATGCAGAATATGTATGAACGGCTCAAATCATTGTCCAAATATGGAATTCTTTGAAATTGAATAAACTTCATTATGCATATTTTAATACAATTCTTGCATTCTTGTCATTTTAATATTCATTCATTAGTTCATTCCTATAAAAATATATGTCCATCGTGAGCCAATAAGCACATCTTAATCCAAATTAAAATAATGTCATAATATACATATGCAAGAAAATCAAATGCACCATTGTATGATTTGATATATGGAAATATATCGTTAAATATTAAATATCATATACAAAAATACGAATATAACGGATAGTAAATTAATTAATAATTCAATTAGATCAAAATTGAAAAAAACTCTTAAATGTAAATAAAAGTCGAAAATAATTTTAATAGTAAAATGATTTTATTCAAGTTCAAATTGTTACATAATATGAAAGGGATTTGAGCCTTTCATACAAATTCGCCATAATGTTATTCATTTCATTGAGAACACTCTCTAAACGGACCTATTCAGAATAATAAGATATCCAAAGTATTGTATGAAAATATAATATAATTTACAAAAAATTACAATTGAAGGACATAAGAAAGTCCAAGTAAAGGAATCATTACAAAATAGACTTTTTCGGGCACTCCTTGGCTTGCCGCGTTTTCGTAATGAACGCCTTGTCCATTTCCAATAATCGCATCCGATGGTACTGAAAAATACAAGTTCAAATACATCATATGACTTTAAATAAATTAGCAAGAAAATTATAGCTCTAACAAAGCTTTCACTCTATGTTGTGTAAACCATGCATAGTAATTGTAATTAAAATAGTACCATGTCCTCCAACAGCAGAGCCAAACGAAGACCCACCATTGGAATTCGCACTAAATCCAGACTGCGAAATGTCTGAAAGGATCGTTCTGCTTTCACGCCAAGCTGCGCTTTCTGGAAATAAATGATGCAATAATATTTTGCGTCATTTAATATAATTATAGAATAATTGAATTATTCGTAAAACGAAAAATCACCTTTGTTCAAAGCTCCCTTTTCATTGCAAGTCGCGAAATAAAATAGGGCTGAAAAAATGATTAATTTAATCATTGCTACGGTTTGAAACTTAAAGTTTAACTGAAGTGACCTGAAGTGAATTTCCTCTTGTGCTCTGTTGTGAAACAAGTTGAAATCAATTCTCTAATATTGCTTGATCTCAATATACTGTCATTAGTCTCCTAATCTCAGTTTAAGGATGTTAATGTCAACCTATTCCGCTTTCAAGTGATTACCCAAATGTCAAAATAATGAGCCTTTTAATTTATGTTTATGATTTACAGGTTATGAATCATGAAATTAATTTAACGACATGTGTAGAAACTTTTAATTTTTCATTATTTTAATTCATTTTTCTTGCTATTTTACATCTTACCAAGCATAGTTGTGAAGAGTTTATTATAAAAGCCATTTCTCAAAATTATGTAAGCATATCCATATAGTTCTAGCTAATTACAAATAAATGGTAATACTGAGTATTAACCATTGATAGCTCCAATTGATGTACCATGATTCCCTGTAATAGCGGTGTTATGATCTTGAAAGACGTTTGGATTCCATTCTATAGATAAATCAAACATAAAACGAATAAACTTATTAAATATTTCTGCTGTTTGTTACTTTTAACAATGTAAAGTGTATTAAGTGTATTCTTATATACAAACCTGCGGTATAAACATTAGAAATGGCTGTGCCGAAGTCTTTTGTAATTGCAGTAGCAGATCCACCATCAGCATATCCAGTGGCAATTGAATGACCTCTGAATCCTGATGATGCTATTGACGTTGTAACTATGTCTAACTGCTCAATTCTTCCTAAATGGATAAAGAATGAATATTTTAATTCGAAACGATTCATTTCACTATACAAAATATATCTGTGAACGGTTAAACGTTGAATCTTTATTAAATGAAATTAGGATATTACCCAAAACAAAGTTTGATTGAAGTGATAAAGATAAAATTATAATGAATGCAGAGAACATGTTGAATAATTTAGTCATTCACAAGATTAATTAATTAAAGCGAACCAAATCAATTTCATCTTAATGTTCGCAGTGCGGTAGTTCTATTTAAGCATGAATGATTTGGAAATATTTCATTATCCTAATCATTTCCTATTAAACATTCAAATGCGGATATAGAACTTCTTGGGAGATTAAAATTATCATAAATCCTACCATTTCCAATTTTAAAGGAAGTTTTAGATTTATAAAAGTTTATGTTACAAGATATAATAATTCTCTTTCATAATCATAACCAATTAATTCATATTTATATAGGCTTATCTAAATTAAGAGCACAGGACATGTATGTATGTATGAATTAGGAATAACATGTCTTTACTATTATTGAATGTGTAATCTCTACTTGGGTGTGAACTTGGAAAATCCCACTAATTAATATTTCGGTTGAAACTTTCCTCCCCATTTGTTCTCATTGACTAATTGACTTATTGATGCTAGATTTGCTAATTGACTTTTCTGGATCATAACCAAAGATGTTATCTTATATTTGATATGCAAAGTCATTTGAAAGTAGCTAACTACTTAACAAAACGATTTGAAATGTAATTTACATTTACGGTATTAGCTTATTGTCTCTTGACAAAATGCCAAACGTCTTTAAGAAAATGATGAAGAAACCTGAAATTTTAAATAGTATTTATATTATAATCCTGATTTACCACAGAATAATATCATCATCATGCAGATAAGTTGCAAATGGATGTGGAAGTGGTTTCTTAATTCTTAACATTAGTATGGCAAATGTGATGTTTGTGCTTCTATTTAAACTAAATACAATGCAGACAGACTTTAAATATGAAATTATCTTTGTTTCTGTTTTTATCAATAACAAAAGTTTCTGTTAATAACAAATGAACATGTTGTAGATATGAAGCAAATGAAGGTTTTGATTTCAAATCACATACTAATATGATTTTAATTAGTGCATAAAAGTACTAGATTGATCACAAACCTGATCGATTAAAAGAATCTTTGTTTTCAAACCGAAGAATTCTGTTAGACTGTCAACTGACTGACTGAAGTATCATAGAAAGACGCCAAACTAGATTTAATCATGAACACATTTAAATCGATATTCACTTTTATTTATTTAATAGGATTATCACATGGGGCTCAGAGTAAGGAAGCAATAAATTTAATTTGAAGTTTATAAATCTCTTTTTTTAAAATATTTTTATGCTATAAAATTTTGTCCTTTTTCAAGTAAGAGCAAATGTGGGCCAAGCGTCAAATGCTTTTACTGATCATCAAGGAACTGCTATAGCTGTAGGAAACGCTTATTTGGAAGGTAATATGATAAACATTTGGTTATTCATACATTTTCATTATTAAATAAATGAGTCTTTAACTAATTCTCTTAAATGTAAACTTATGGTGTAAAATCATAGGACAAAGGGGTAGACCTAATATTGCGTCTCAACAATCCATGGCTGGGGCTGGAGATATGGGACTTGCCTTGGCTCAAGGAACTTCAACTGCATTTAACGGTAAATTGTTCATTAATTGTTATACCTAAATATCAATGAACTTTATTTCCTGAATTAAAAAAGTAAAAATTAAACATAAATATATAGGAAACGCTGCGCAAGCTTCTGGTGCTTTCTCTAAATTCGGCGGAACTTCTTTAGCATCCGGACAAACAAACGCATTCAGTAAGTGGCCATTTTGCATAATTTCTCTTATTACTTATTAATATAATGATGTGATGTGCTAAAAAGGTTAGTTAAAATTTTCATTTATCAACATTTGATCATAATGGAAATCTAAAATTTCATAATTATTCAATTGATACATTTCATCTTGAATTACTTCTAATAATCTTCAATGGATCACAATCTAATAAATTTGAGATGGAATATGATATCTTGTATATTTATTTATCTATAAAACTTATAATAATTAAGATGGATACGCTGCTCAAGAGTCACTTGCTGTGAGTGGAGGACAAGGAACGTCTATTGCCAACGGAGGAGCCACTTCTATTGGTGAGAAAAAAAATGATTGAACCTCATCATTGATGATTTATTTATGATAAATAAATGAAATACAATTGAATGAGCTTGTAGGAGGCTCAGCCAAACAGCAATCTACGGCTATCGGAGGGAACTTGGCCATAGCTCAAGGAAGTGCAACTTCATATAATTCTCAAAGTAATTCATATTCTCTATTTCTATCGAATAAATAGCCGATCATTAGCGGTAAATTAGCTTCAAATAAAAAATACAATATGTCATAATTATAATGTTCTTCTATCATGCTCTATTACTTTCAATAAGGGACAAAAAGAACATTGCCAGAAGGGTGCTCCGTTGACATTGCGAAGACACAAGAGGCCTTAACAAAGGCAATTAAAGATACCCTCAAGAAGGCTCTCCTTGGGACAAAAGATAAAATCCCGTCATTGAACGACACAAAGAACGGAACTTCATTGACTCAAATGGACAAACCCAAATTGAATGAAAGTGACAGTGAGAGCAGTCAGGTTGATAGTGAAAAGATTTCTTCGACCGATCTGAATTCGACGACGGTCGGACCCCTGACTACGTCACCAAGTTCCGTGGAAACTTCTTTGCCCGTTAGTGAGAAAGCCAAAGAAAGGAGATATATAAAGGTTCATAATGCGATTGCAAGTTCTGGAGATGAAGGTTTTTCACAAGCCGACGGGCTTTCCCAGATAAATGGAGGTACAAACTTTATCAATTCTGCTTACTCAATAATTTGGAAACTTCATGTTCTTTTCTTCCCTTTTAAATAGAAAAGTTGATATTAAATATTAAAAAGTTTTCCAAAAATGACTCTCCACAAAAGAAAATTCAATAAAGCCATTTATTTAATTAGATGAAGAAGTCTGATTCTTGGTATAATTATTTACAATTTAATTATAATTATTAATCTCTTGAATAGATATTGGATCTGCAGAAGCAAATAGTTTTGCCTCCTCTGGAAGAAAAGGAACTTCTCATGCACATTCCGAGTCTGGAGTTGATACGTTTATTAAAAGTATAGCCTCTATTATTGTTTTAATATAAACATTGATCTTTTTGTATTCAGAAATAAAATATATTATAAAGTTAATTAAGTATGATTAGGTCGGAATTCAATATTTTTCATTAATTATTAGGAGAAGCAGTGGGCGTTGTTAAGGAATGCCCAATCGAATTTCAAAAACAAGTGGCTGATGCTGTTGACCAGGAAGTACTCGAAGTTCTTATGAAGTTCATCATTTAAAATTCACACTCATCGATTAAAAAATAAAATGCATTGTAATATCAGTGCAGTTGAAATTTGATTGTTCCTTGTTTAACTTTTATTTTACGGATGCATTTTTTGAGATTTGTCTATAAAAACTAAATTACTAACTTTATTTAGAAACTTATATTAAATTACCGTGTTTCTGTGGCTTACAAAGATCTCCGCCTGAACTTTTTTATTTTCATGGAAATGTGGAGAAATTCCCCTGGAATCGCTAAAGTGTTAACTATTAAATAATATTTGATTAAATTATACTTTTCTTTATAAAAATCATATTCGTGAATTTATTATAAACATTTTGCTAATATGCGAGATTCCAACGTATGAAAATAAAAAAGGTTATGCGGAGATCTTTGTAAGCCACAGTACTAATCAGAACCTGAATTCAAATATCTGTGTAAACACTCAGAACCTGTTATTTTTAAGCTTTTAATACGCCCAAGCGTTGAGGTTCTTCTGATCTTCCTATCCCTTCAATAAATGGGACAATTTGATTATATGGGGGTCGTCCATTATCAATCTACTGCAGTTTTGGGCAAAAGCCCGAATCGGGGTCGAGTCTAGAAGGCCTTGCGCTGGTTCAGGGTTTCAAATCAAAATTGTATATATCTAAATCTAAAAAACACATTAGTTACACAATTCAAATACTTAAGATTTAACCATTATTAAGACTTTAAGCTAGCCTAAATTAATAAATCTTCACCTTTTTGCTATCGGAGTTTAAATTGAAATTATCATCCTCCTCCATGATAACCAAAGTTTATAAGTGTTGAAATATTTCACAATTTATCTTCTGATTTAACATTAGCTTTTTACCCCAATAGAAGACAAAAACATTAATTTTTACTTCATATTGGTATTTAAGATTATCAAACTCAATGTTTAATTGGATTAACTTATCAAATAGTTTAATCATAACTAAGCATTAAACTCATAGCTTATATATATGCATTGTCAGGTTTTGATGTCAGTTTTTTAAGGTTTTGTCATTCACATATTAATATGTTACCAGGTTCAGAGGGTAATTTTCACAATCCCATATATTTATGAAACAGATTCTCAAGTTTGTTTTATGCGAAAAACATTTATGTATACCATCTGAGTGCTACACACGATATCCAATATATATGACAACAGGCTTCTAAAGGCTAGTTAATTACTTTATTCTCTCGATAAAAAATGCATATTTTAATTTTATGATGAAGAAATTATCAAGCTTTTAAAAACGTGTTAGGAATCATGGTTGATTAGCTCCTTCACAATTATAGATTAATTCTATGATATTCTTACCTACCAATATGCACACATTCAGGTACATTGTACATTGTATTGATGAGATTATGTATGTGTAAAGTACCATGAGCATTCTAATTGTCAACAATTATTGGCTGCTAAATAATAATGCAAGATGAGTATCTTGATATTCAATTATGGAATACACAATACATATTCACTTGGCTCATTTTCCGGTTTATCTCTTTAGGAAGCATATTGGAGGACTTGAGTCACTTGAGACATCCATTGTACATTATCAGAAGATTAGAACTAAATAAAGTACCTTTATTATATTCTTAGCTATTATAATGTAAAACAAGGTGCAGAAAAGACACAGAGCCTGGCTCAAAATCTTTACTTTGTAATGTAATCATACTGCATTTAATATCTTATTAAATGATCTGTATGTAAGGGTAATTGGACATTGAGACTCGCTGGCACCTTGAAAGAGAAAGAGGTAAAAATATGATAAAGCCTCTCCAATATCATTAATCGATGGAGCCAAACATTCGCTGTTGACCCTCCTGTTGCGTCTCAAAAATATTTATTG
The DNA here is from genome assembly GCA_009869795.1 of Neelides sp. FZ-2019. NCBI lineage: Eukaryota > Metazoa > Arthropoda > Collembola > Neelipleona > Neelidae > Neelides > Neelides sp. FZ-2019. The sequence goes on along the minus strand of VJMY01000607.1, from coordinate 30,080 downwards.
TTCTCCCCTGTTCAACAATACGCGGTGATTTATAGTCATTTGACGAGAGTTTGATAACCGTTTACTTTTAATGGGTTGACGGGATTGCTTGGGTTTTATTACATCGTAGGAATTCGACCACCACCGCCCAATTAAACCTCAGAGCTAAGGGTGCTCAGTGCTTGGCCATTCATTTACAGATATACATATAATGTCAGAGGGAAAAGTAAAAGGAATTACAATATAGGCCAATATCTCTCAGCCCCTGACTGGTGTGAGTTGGATGAAAATCCAATTCTTTAATTAAGTGACCCTGTCCCTCTAAGGTTATTCCAAGACCAGACTCCCATAAATATTAATCAAATCTACTTGGATTCTAGAGCTCTGGTGGAGATCATCTCATAATATAATTGTTAAGTAAGGAGATCAAATGAATGACTCGGAGAAGACAAACGAGGCAATTGGCATAAGTGGAATCGTCTATTTTCACTTCAACACGCCAATTGCAAAACACACGTTCTCTTTTCCGAATTAAAAATCCGTTTAGAGAGAATTTAATTAAAAATTCCTTTTAAAAGTAAAGCTTTATCTTTCTCTAGAGATGAATCATTGATGTGGATAGGTGTAAAAGCATAAAATTTAATCTCGCACGGTGTTCAAGTACCATCAGAAAAGATTGAAATCCAATTGGGTTGTTTGGCCCCAGGATAGCGTTTCCTCAAGATTATATAATTTATTTGAAGTCTTTTCTCACTCACACTGACTCCCATATCTTCTCCAATTGACAAATATATGCGTGTAGTTCAATGAAGCGTATCAGTAATAAAAATCAGGATTTAAAAATGAGAATGGGCGTGAGGGTTAGAAATGCAATTAGTAAAAGTTTAACAGTTGAAAAAGAAGTCCGAGGGACACAAAAGTCTCATAGTCAGTGTAAACTTTATACTTGTCGGCATATGTCATTCCGCCGCGAATATGAACTTTATAAGCATAAGCTAACCTTATAAACCATAAATGATTCTTTATATGAATTGTCAAAGAACAAAAAGCCAAACATCCCATGAATGGGTTTGAAAGATTGAAAGGCTAAAGCGATAAATACAAAAGCACAATTGTCAATTTACATTTCTCTCTCTCTCTCTCTCTCTCTCTCTCTTTGATTCCATTATTCTCCGTGATGCACATTCATCATTCTCAACACACCACTTGATATACAAATACTTGTGAAGTTTGCAAATACATCAAGACTTCTAAGCACAAAATATGCATCAATATGAGTTATTTGCATTTGCGAATATCTTGGCTGATGAACCGACAGCTTATTTTAATATTTGAAATAATCTAATTGCACCTTCTAAAGCAATTTAGTTAAATAACACCACTGGATGAGATAATCAATGAAATTATTATTCATCTAATGTCCAATCTCTAATTTTCAACTTCAATGATCCTCATTGCTCATTATGTTCATAAGCATAAACAAACATCATTCAGCTTTTATAATGGCTCATTCAATACTTATTTTTAGAAGCCAAAATCGCTTTAAGCTGATTGATCTAATTATGTAAGTAGAAAGGGCAAATACCAAAATATATTTAAGGTACTAACATGAGTTTGAATACCTAATATCATAAAAGTAATATTATTAAATATTTATAATGTCATGATAGAGACCAAGAGATCTAATTGTAAGATTTTGACAATGAGCTTGAAGAACTTTACGTAAGGTATTTTTTTAATTATAAGGATGATAGTGTTATTTAATTTAAATTTAAAGACTGGTGTTAATCCCAATGTCGTTTTTTAGGTAGCTAAATGCTTAGGAGCACATTGGCCCAATTAGAATGAGAAACCATGTAGGAGCCATATTTTGATACAATAAAAACCGGTCCCTTTTTATAACATACAATAATGCATTTCATCTTAAATAATCTGACTCAGGGAATGAATGTCTCGGGTATGTTTAATAGAGAGTCAACCGAAATGCTTTTCAAACTCACCAGCCCCAGAATACTTCATGATCTGAGATGATGCAATGATTCTTATACCAAAAAGTATTTCTCTTGTAAAATGTCAAGATTAAAATCAAGTGAACAAGTCAGAATAATGGATTTATTATACGTGTGTAGGCCCATTGGTGTCCAAAAGTAAAATATTTTAATGTTCTCATATCACACAATTGTGTAATGTGTCAGAAGATTTTTTAAAAGTACATGAGACAAGTCAATTTACACTTTTGGACAAAGTTGAGTGCCTTGCTGATGCGGATCAATTGCATTATTACTTTTCTTTGAAATCTCGGAAATAACTTGCATACCTATACTCTTATTTGATTATTTAACCAATCCTAAAAGCTTATTATAATATAAAGAATGCTATTCATTTCAACCTTTATAATTATCCTTCTTACAAGATGCTCAAATTGAGCCTTGAGGACATAAAGGCTCAATTAAGATTACATTAAAGTGAACAATTACTAATTTACAATTTGCAACTTAAATGTATCATTGATACAATATTAGGTTAATAGCGCGTAAAGGGGTATAAGAAATTAGGAGTAACTTAAATTATTCTGAACTTGAATAATAATTCTCTGAAACACTTTTATAATGAAAAATACAATATACAATAAGAACGAGTACATAATATAAGAATAAGTGTAAAATGAAGCAAATCTTTCACTTTTCATTCCTATAATTTAATTACTCACTGTATATCAATTTTTCGTAGACCTAATTAAGAAAAACAAATATGGATCTAATTCATAATAATTTGTAAACTTGAATTTTTTGATTGAAAGGTAAGAGTAATTGATATACAAATTAAAGTAGTATAGCTTTTAATTAGGATATAAATGGAAACTAGGTTGAAATGAGAAATGACAATGAATTCAACTGACACAACTCACAGTTTATATTCCTAAATGATATGCATTTTTGGCTCATTAAAAATAAGAACCTGAAGAAAAAGTTCATGCACATTTTAATTGTACATTAACAATGTATAATTAGACTATGCACTTTTGGTTGACTATTTAATATATTAGATAGACTTCGAAGACAGAACACCTCAATCCTCAACCATGCTCAAAGCTATATCACATTAAACGTATTATAATGTACCCATTTAAACAATATAATAATTCAAGCGCTAGCCTTGGCTCTGAATCTTCAATTTGAAAGGATAAGCATTATTTATTACATAAGTATTCTTTCAATTCTCGGTATTTGTGACAATTCGCACTAATTTATATGAATAGTTTGAAATATTTATTTGTTTGGTAAAATTGAAATCAATAATACACCAAACTTTTATTATGCTAGTGTATTTTGTTCTAAAATGTTAATTAAAGTATATTATTAGCCCCGCCATATAGTCCATCATGAAAATTTAAATAGATTTTTCGAAGGAAATTAATTGACAATTTGAAAAGTGGGAAACAAAGAAAATTCATCTTTTGTCTTTGGCTTCACATAGCCGTTTATTAGAAATTTAAATAATGAAAGGCTATTTAACTTGTATTGTTGAACAATTGGTGCCCATTGGACTGATAGGACGCTGAGCTGACGATTAATTGAGATTATTGATTAGAATATTGCAGGTTTGGTAATTAGAATTTTCATTCAGTTCCTACCCTTCCCCATCGTTATTCATTCTGAAAGGCAGTGAGGAGGTTTAGAATTTGGCCAACTAACAATTTACACCTAAAGAGAAGGAGCCATAGGCAAATATACTGCTTGCTAACCTTTATTAGCTCTTCATTTACGAGTTGTGTTAGGATTGATTGAAAATAGAAGTTGCTTGACCTTTGAAGTAGAGCAAGTTTTTAAGCCCATAAATTGAGTATTGCCTCAATGTAAACCCAAATGATTTAATCTTAACTCAATGTGAGGGAGATCCATAACGATAACTCATTGACTGCGCCCACTCGCACTTTTATCTTTCCTCTCCCTCCACCAGGTTATGAGACACTTCACTCCCCTTTTGGGCTCGGGTTTCAAAATCATTTTTTTTACCCCACGCAGTACGAGAGACTGCTTCAAACAGACATCCCAATAAATCAAATTCAACTTTTAATTCCATTTTGCATAATAATTATCTTTAGACATCATAATGTTTAAACAGAATGACTGTTGAAGGAACGTGAGAACACGTTAATTTTTATACTTATTTTTCCAATGATTTATTACTTGTTATTGTTGATGTTTAGAATTACTCGTTATTGTACTTTATATTAAAATGAAATAAAATCCCCATTTTTTCAGAAATGCAAATGCGAATGATGGTAAACTACATACAATACGGGTAAAATGCAAATCGAATAGAAAATTTTTATGAGAATTAAAAAAAATAATATTAATACAGAAATAGTTTTGATTTAGCATAAAGTAGTTTATATTCGTTAAAAAGGTGAGACTTTTGAATTTATTTGATTGGCATACATAATACTGAAAATGAGTTAAATGTTTTGCCCTTTTGACGAAACACTTATTCTTATTGACCCACATGCGGAAATTTTACTATTTATTTTTTCTCTTTCTTTGAATAAATATTGCCAATTAAAGCGTAATGTCACTTTACCTTTCAAAGTATATCAATCCAATGAGTTAATTAAGAAATGTGTCTTTTACAATTACACGATGAATGAATACATTGCATGAATACATGCTAAATGCAGCGTAAAGCAAAAAAAACTAAAAATTTATGCATTGTCATTCAAAGGATGTAATGTTACAGTTATTAAACGTATGTATTGAGAGAAAGTATTTGGTAATATCGTAATATTAATTTGATCAGTCGTCATAAAAGTGTATACTTTGAATTGTCATAATATTTAAACGATTCTGGCAGATTATCAAATGAGCGCGTTCACAACCTGAATGAATGCTATCTTGATTCAATAAATTTAAAGTAAATCATATCCTATTCTATTTATTTTCAAATCCATATTTGTAATTAATGATTTCAAGATTCAATTCAGTGAGTTGAACTCTTTATTTAGATTATGAACCTTATTTTCGCAACATCACATTCCCTCACTTTGGGATGCAAAAAGAGATAAATGCATATCCGTAAATAACAGTATACTAACATGCAAAGTCCACTAACATTTGACTAGTATAAATAATTTTAATACACGTAAATATTTTAATTCATGAAAAAGATAAATAAATAGAGTATTTCATGGTTTGGAATATGTAAGGAAGACTTATTAAGATTAACAATAACAAAGGGCATCACCTCTCCGCCTCTACTAACCATTTTATCCCACTCACAATTTATTCAGGTGAGCAACGACGATTGATTTTCCACCTCAAAAACTCAGTCATTTCGTGGCGAACTGTCTGTTGCGTACCCCCTTTCATTTAAATATTTAAACTTCAATGTTGAAGAGTGTTGGTTGGGTGTGATGTTGTACAACCACGAAGGTGAAGGAAATGAAATCAATTTAACGCTCATTATGTCCATGTGGGATTCTGAATAAATAGATGATACTATTAATGAATTTCCATTACCATTGATCTTAATTGTCGATTCAATGAGTGCCTATTTATGAGTACACGATCAATTCTTAAGAAAAATAACAAGTTTGTACCTGTCAATACGTACCTATGAATAAGATCAACACATGTCTTTCATCAATCAGTTGGTATGTAAAGATATAATGTACACCTTTAAGTATTTTTAAGTGTGTATTATAAGAGTATAAAGACCCACACATGTCAAATGATCTCAAACGAATCAAATGTACAAGGAAGGGTAACTTTGCCTTATTAAGTGGATAGTTACGAGTATGACTAAGTTAAAGTATCACTTACCTGTTATAAAATCGTAACGAGATGTTTGTTAAAAATTTATTGACCATCAATATACTTTATATTCGTTATTTACAGGTCATTTAATCATTCCAAATCTAGTTTAAGTATTGTTAATTAATTTTAAATATACTTATTCTTACTTTTAATAATATATTATGACTTATCGTTAGACCTTCAAATTCAAATATAATGATTTTTGTATGTTTGCTCTTTATACCTTAGTATTTCGTATGCTTAAAGTTTGATTGCAATTTTATTTTTACAAAAATAGTTTCTATTAAATAAATAAATTATAAGTTACAAAATCACAAGTAATCTTAGGTAGTTATATTCATATGTAAATTAGGTAATATTTTGATAGGTTTAAGATTATTCTCATTCAAAAGCAATGGCAAAAATATCGCTTTTACAACAATGTCGTAAAACTCAAATTTTTATATACCAATAAATAGATTTATAATGATCATATAAATAAGTAAAAGTAAAGAACAAGAATGTTTTCAAATGTTATTGGATTTGAAAACTCTCAAATCCATTATTAAGATTTCATGATGGTTGTATGTACAAACTTGCATTAATGAAGAGAAATGCTTCAAAAAAACGTAAACAAAATCATAAAATAATATTAGTGTACTTTGTGTGAAAGTAAGAATGGAATGCGGCGTTTTTACTTTCAACTTTTGTTACTAAAACTTGAAATTACGTATTTTGAAAATAAATGGAACTACTAAATGAAAATAAATTTTCTTATTGTCAATTAGTACTTGTAATTAATATTTTGAGAAGACTCAATAATTTATTTCTAACGAATTAAGGTGTGCGGTTGCTCTGATCTTTTACTTATTGACAGAGGCATTTCTAATGGAATTTTACTTCTTGACAAGTGTATACATCTGCATGTGAATGATGAATGAACAAAAGAGCCTTCAGCAATACAATTATTTAACCATTGCATCCGATGACTTGTGCACTGTAATAAACTAATAATTAGTAACATTCTCTTGCCAAAACAATTCTCTAGAGCCAATTGGAAATATCATATCAATTGAAATTTTGATGGCTTTTTGTTCCTCAATTACAGACACCTCACATGGGATCTCATAATGCTACTTAAGTATATTTTATATAATTATCATTCACTATAATGATGTGATATAGTATGCGTATGCCTTACCTAAAATATTTAAAATGTATGTAATAGAATATACCAGTACCATAAAATTATATAAGGCCCGAACTTTCAGAGTGCGTTTTGCTCTCGTCAATTTTTTGCTTTCAAATGAACAACTGCATAATCATAAATAGTATGGTTGATTCTGCTTATTGACTTGCTCACGTCAAAAGGACATCAAATCTTTTAAACTTTAAAAGTTACAGATGAAAATTGATGTTTAATATTAGTAATACGAATATGTGAACGTTTGTTTTGTTACAAATTTTGTGTATTACATACAATACTTGTACTCTACGCAATCTCAAAGCTTGAATGAAATGTGCATAAAAAATGGCAATTACAACTCATCTAAGGTTTTATTAATAGCAAACTCTTAACTTTATTATGCAACTAACATTGGCAAATCATATTAAAATTGGACCATTTAATTTAGCTAATTACAGGGTCGTTCAGGTCATTCAAATTGAATATAGAAGCGGGCTATTGCCCGCTATGCCCCATATCTATTGATATGATTCACAACCTTTCAGATAAATGTTAAATATTATAAGTACCTACCTAATATAAAAAATAGATCATCTTCATTTTAATTTTATACTCATATTTAGTAAAACAAATACTAAGCAAGTCTTATTATATTATTGTAAAAATACATTTTGTTTAAAAATTAGAGTAAAGCTTACATAATAGGAGCTTTTGAATGAAAAATATATTAATTTAGACAGGAATTAATAGGAGCCCTAGAGCAATTGATTTTTTGCAGGAAACAATTTGTAAAGATACTGTGTAAATAGTGTAGCTTTTCTTTAGGTGAATGAAAAGGTTGACAGTTGACCCTTATAAGTATTTTATATTTCAAATTTAGAGTATTGGTTATCTTGTGAAAAAACTAATGCCTTAGTGGATAACGTATTGATATGGATTGAATTGAAAAGCATCTGAAATCGCTCGAAGCTCCTAAATGGCACAATAACGTAATTTATGCACATCATGTGCTTTAAATAATCTCACTCTCTCACTGTCACCTCGAATCTTGTTTCTAATTAGACCTTGCTGCTCTCGAGAATTCCCACAATGAAAAGAAAGGGAGAATGTGCAGTGGGAAATGCTATGTAAATTTCCTTTTGTAAAAAGTATCATGAGACCAATTGAAGTCTCAAAGAATAACAATCTCAATCAGGGTTATTACCCTAACATTGAATTAATTATTGAGGTTCCTCTTATTAAGATTGATATGAAGCGAGGATTTGTCGATATATGACTAATATGAGCTAGACAAACGTTTCTTTACTATATTTTTGAGTAGTCCAAATAATCACATAGAATTTACAAATTATACACAACATAATAAGACTCATTGTGAGGCATATGTGCAATAAAGATGAATGCAGTTACGTTTAAATAATTTTCTATTGTAGAACGAAGTTTGAGCTCCAATCCACTTTGCTCTTGACCATTTGAACCTTTCGGAATAAAAAGATTAGCCCTTTTGCAAACAAGAATCAGAAATGAGATCTTGAGCTTTCCATTCACATTTAACTCGACAGCTCCGAGCTTCATTCGCACAGGAGATTCGTGAATACTCTTTAGTCGGTATAATAGACTATATTGCTCTGCTATTATAGATATGAGGACACGTTATGTGTGTCTCTGGATAATAGGGATCTGCACGAAGGATCTCACCTTGCCTCAACTACGCAATTTGATATGGAGCAGTCAAAAATCACTAGTGTGTGATATAAGCAGGCATGTTGCATTAATAGAGGTACTCTCCTTCCTAATATGCATATTACATATTATTACATATTATTACATATTTACTTTTGATTTCGTTTGAGAATCCGAGACTCTTTGGCTCTTGAGAGAATCAGCAGGGATTTTTGCATAACGTAAGGTTAAAGCTATTAATGGGATCAGGTAGGAATTCGTTTTTGAGGAGGCGGAATTCCTTCACAAACTAAGGGAGTTCGGTTAAGGAAATTCACTCATGCTGGCAATATGCTTCAGCTCCTGTCTTTCAAACCCTTGTCTCCTCCCAGTATGGGGCATTCTGCTTCACTTTCTCTTTCTTTAAATACACAAGAATATATTAATCAACCCTCTCAGTCGTGGCTCAAGTATTGGCCTAACTTGGTGCTCTGGATTTATGATCTCCTCTATTAAAAATAAGTCACCATATAGCATGAATGCTTACTTATTCTCATGTTCTTCGCGAAGTCGATAAAACGCATTAAAGTATAGGATTATCAACTTTAACTCCGTTGTAAGTTGTGAACAAACGGAAGTACAAAGTCTGAAATCTCTTTCATTTAACAGTGAAACACGCATAACTCCCCACTCCCTTGAATGCCCCACTCTATCCTTTTAATCCTTTTTAACATGTAGGGATAGGAAAAAAGATAGAGTGGGGCATTATCCGCGTTTCACTGTTATTTAACGTCCAAGTTTTCATTATTACATAAATGCATGAAAAGGCTGACTTTGAAGCCATTTACAAAAATCTTTTTAAGTTTATTTTATACACTTTTAAATAAGAATGTATAATATTTAAAATATGCAAGTTATTTGACTTTGTATCAAAGCTTCAATTTTGTCTGTCGGGACGAGACGATCTCAATTCACCCCACTCCCTCGTTTTGAGCCTTGTCTCGTCTCGTCTGACGAGGGAAGCCTCGGAGCTTCGCTGGTCTTCGTCTCGTCAGACGATTAAAGCTCTCGAGTCTATTGTCCTGGTCTCGTCTCGTCTTTCAACTCTTAGAGCTTCCCTGGTCTCATCTGGTCTTTAAAATCCCTCGTCTCCTCTAGTCCTGGTCCTGATCTGATCTTTCAACTCTCAGGCTTTTACTGGTCTTGGTCTCGTCTCGTCTTCTCGTCCCTATTCTTAATCAATGAAAGACCAGACCAAAGACCATTGAATTTTCCATTTACCCCTCTTCACACACTGGTCCTGGTCTCGCCAGGTCCTTGTCCAGGCTGGTCTTTCAACTATTAGACTCCCACTGGTCCCGGTCTTTGAAATCCCATCGCGCCTGGTCATCGTCTCGTCTTCGGATGTCAAGATAGCGGAATGGTCTCGTCCCGTCAAAGACCAGACGAGACCAGGACGAGACTAGGCTTCTAATCGTCAAAGACGATCTGCCAAAGACGAAGTTGGAGCTTTGCTATGTATACTTAAACGTCTTTGTAGGATTTTAAAATGATGTTCTACTTTTGCTATGATCATCTGATGTTCCTGTGTGCATATATGCATTTTTAATTTTTCGAATCTTTGTTTTTGCATGATCTCATTTCTTAACAATTAAAAGCTTTGATCGAAAGTTCACGAACATTCAATCATCGCGGATCAATCATTTGGGTCTTTCTCATTCTTTTCGCTTGTCTGATCTGTCACGTAGTCGAGTATTCTCATATTTGTTGAGAGCCACTTTACAATACAAATGACAGTTAGCCTTCTTGAGCAATTAAATGGAATCCTAGATCAATTTCAATCAAAGATGTAATTTAGTTGTTATATAAGATGTAATACTTACTCCATGTCTCAATTTATATTCAGAATTTAATAATATTGATGTAATCCATGTACATAGGTTATTAATATATTAGTAGGGATAAGAGATTACCCAAAAATGAGACCAGAAAGTGAACTAACATAAGGTAAGTATGAAGTCGATTGAATTGACAAGTAAAATTCCATAAATATCACACACAGGTTGAACTTTTGATCTTATTTTTAATCAGTTTGATTCATTTAATTATTAAAATTATATTTATTTTTCAATACTTAATAATATTAGGTATATTGTACAATACTTGTGGTGATTAAATTGGGTTTCAGATATTCAAAACCTTCAGCAATTAATGTAAAATGTAAAAATAAAAATCGAATTATGCAATAACAATTAAAAACTTGAATGCCACTTTTATGCACTTATAATTATTTTAACAATAAAAATGTTAATCATACTATGCTCATTTCAAAATTAAACTGTCTTTTCAGAATTACGTGCTCACAAAGCATAACATTTAGCACTGACATTTTCAGGAACTTTTATTGGATTTAAAGTATTGCAATCGACAGACGTTCATTAAGCTCCTTTTTAATTATATATTCCCAATATTCAATTTGAATAATTTGTGGCTTGAAGTAATGCCGATTACACTTCAGTCACTTTTCTCACTTATCAAAGCCCTAAAAGAGATGCAAGTCTCATTGTTAATATTTAGTAAGAATTGCAATTGCAAGTGCCGCGGACCCAAAGCTTGATCGTAACTATGATTTGATTATTCAAATTTACTTTCCGTTCCTCATTCCATGACTCACTGAGTGAGTCTTAAGAATAAGAGAAAATGAAGGAGGGCGGGACGAAGCTCAGCGGGGCCAAAAGGGCCTATCTCAAAATATGTCCCATAAATACATCAACAACATTTGCACTTTAATTACCTCTCAATGGCCTCAAATTAATGAAGAGGAAGGATTGAAAGATCCTTAGTGAAATGATCAAAGGGCTGAGCTGCAATTAATCTACCAGCACGAGCGAGTTTCGAAACAAACCTACACGTGTGTATATATTCAAATTCTCATAGTCATTATTATCGTAAGTCATAAGATATAGTCATAAGCATTGGGGTTTAATATTTGTGATTTTCCGTGATTCAAATGAGGCACTTTACCTTCATCTTCTCAATTCAATTAGGCGAAAGGCAATCAGAGCCTTTAAAATTAACTCTGAATGGCGATTATGATCCAACATTTATAATTCCACTCGGAATCATAAGCTTATTTACACGACGGGTAAATGATCGTGGAGTGAATGGGTGTTGGCCTTTGTGCGAACAACCAGCCAAGGGAGAGTTTTGCCATGCTGAACATCAGCGGCCCTCAAAGTGGGTGTCAATCCACGAAGAAAATCCAACGAGTCTTATGAACGTCTCCGTGTATGAGAACTATCCCTCACCTTTGTCCACCCTATTGGACGAAACTGAGTATTCCGGATCCGTCCCCTATATATAAACACCTTGGTGGTCACCCAAAACCAGTTCAAAAGCGGAGAGCCACCCTAGACAATCTCTCCTTAAGATATATATCCACACCATGAAGTGCTTCCTTGTACTACTCGGTGTTGTGGTGCTGAGCCAGGCGGGATTCAGAAGCTATTCCTTCCAAAACCCGGCCGGAGTCACCTACTTTGGATTTGGAAGCTCAGATCCTCAACCAGTTAGTCATACATTTAAAAAAATCTTTTTAGAATTAAGTTTCATATATTATCTAGGCATTAAAATCATATTAGGTATGTATGCATTTCACTATTGTTTGATTCTATCTCTTTAATCATTGATTATTTTTACATGGAATATAATAGAAGATTTTAATAATGTGAAATTTAACATAACAAATTAGCTCTAAGGAAGTTTAAAAAAAATTCGTTAAAGAAGTAAAGTCAAAATTTCTTATTAAGTCCAAGAGATATGCAATAGATTTTTGCAAAGAATAAATATTAAATAAAATAATAAGTTCGTAGTTCACGAATTCATAAAATAGATTCATAATTTTTTTGGCAAACAAAACAAAACAAGAATTTATTTCTAAAAATAATATATATAAATGAATATTAAAAGAATGGAAATATTTATAAATCAATTTAATTTGAATTTAATATGCAGTAGCTTTTTGCATAATATTTTTAATTTATAAAACTTCTAATAATCATTATATTACAAAATAGGAAACACTTTCTATTATTTGTAGTTTATGATTAAAAGTTATTAAGTGAAAATGAATTATACTTTAATGTGAAGAAAATAATAAGCTCTACTAAAAATAATGTTGAAACCTTAAACTCGTAGCTTCCCCAACTTCAACCACAACAACCAATTCAACCTCAAGAGCAACCCCAACAGCAACAACAAGACGAGCAACAGCAGCAAGCCGCTGCAGCAGATCAAGCTGCCCAAGAGTTTGCTGAACAGCAACAACAGCAGCAGCAACAGCAACAACAAGAGCAACAACAACAACAAGATGCTCAAGATTCTCAAGAAGCTGCAGGAAGAAATTCAGCTGAAGGAGCTCAGCAACAACAAGCCCAACAACAGCAAGTTGCTCAATTCCACCGTGCTGTCCCAGCGGAATACCAATACGCCTCTCCTTTGGGATACACTGCTCCAGCAGTTGCAAAGGTTGCTGCTCCAGTCTCCTATGCTGCTCCAGCTTATGCAGCTCATGCTTACACTGCCCCAGCATACGCTGCTCAAGCATATGCCTCTCCAGCCTATGCTGCTCCAGCCTATGCTACCAAAGTGGCCGCTCCAGTTGCCTACTCTCATCCACATGCCTATGCTGCTCCAGCCCTCGCCGTTCACCAAAAGGTAAGTGCGCCGCTCAACCACTACCATCAACAACAATACTATCAACCTCAATATCAACCATACGTAATTGAACGAAATATCTCAATGCTATAAGGCTATACATTAAATATTCATATTATGAGTTAAACTAATAATTCACGGGTCAATAATTTGGTCAATTGCATTCACAGGTCGGATATGCTGCCACTCCAGTGCTCACCAAGGTTGCTGGAGTCGCTGACGTCCCAGTCACCAAACTTGCATATTCTCATGGAGTGACCCAAAAGCTCGTCGACGTCGCTCAACCAGCCGTGAGCACGAGGAAACTCAAAGTTCGTCGTCCAGCCCTTAGAAAAGAATTTTATGACATTGAACACCGAGTGATCATTCGGCCAGCAGGATCCGCCACCCTTGAACTCACCCAACCCATCTCAAAGGAACAAAAGGTATTTTCCATGTGTGAATTCAAAAGAAGCGTGTAATACCTTACTTATTAATATTAATGATAAAAATGCAAAGGGTAAGTCTCACTTCAAATGAAGTTAATGAAAAATGGTTGTAGTAGGAGGTCTTTTACTTTTCTCACTTCCATCATAAAATACACCTTTTCCATTCCCATCCTGATTACGTCAAGTTTTTATCAATTTATAACTGATGGGATGAGATCATGTAAGGTCTCACAAATGCATCAGACTCCGTTCTGATGCAATGAATGAACGCATGAGAAAATTATAAGGAGGAGAGAGCAACTTTGATTTTATAGCTCAATCTCTCCCTTCTTGTGCCTACGACTGTCTTTGTTTGTATGCATGTATGGAGATGTCAAAGTGTCAGATCTACGAGTCTACGACACTGAGTGAGTAATTGTAAAGTTAATATAACAAAAGTTTAGAGACTTGGGTGTTGTTCTCTTACTATTTCTCTTCTGTATATACATTTTATTCGAGAGTAGTTGAACGAATTCCTTGAGGATTTCCTAATGTTTTTCCTAATCGCCCTTTCATTCTCCCATTCTCTTTCTCTTTAGCCAATGAAAAAATTGTTTAACCCCATTTAACACTTCAACTCCCCTTCTGCTAATGATTTGAGAGAGAAGACGTTAAAGAGATAAGCGTCCGGATCTCAAGCATTTCCATTTTTTTAACTTTTATTCATTTGAACCTTATCCTGATCTGGATCGGGATAAGAAAATCATTTGCATTCTAATCACTATTTATCAAACTCCACGTATCTCCGTGATATTACTAAGACAATTAACCTGAGCTACCACATCATTTGTTTCTCATCTAAATCAACTTTAAAGAAGAGATACAGAAGATACGGTAACGCTGTTATAATAGTACAGATGTTTGTATAATTGCCAGCTTAGCATTCATCAGGAGAATCTTGACAATTTCCTTGAGAGAAAAGTGTATAAACAACGAAATGGATATATAAGCAAGCATACTTCCATTAAGTTTAAGAATAATTAATAGAGATTTCACTTTTACTTTTTATTTAATGAATGAATTACATGAATGAATTCAATTCATAGGGACCAGCAGTGTTGACCCCAACGAACTTTGTTCACCATGCCCCAGTTGTGAGATATGGAGCCAGCCGACAAATCCTCGATGGAGAAGGTCAAGCTGCCTTTGCTCAAATGAGAGCCGCTGGACGATTTACTCCAGATGCTGCCGGAAGAGTCGGAGGTCGTGTGGCTGGAAGAACTGCCCAAACCCAACAACCTGCTCAAGCCCAACAACAACAACAACAACCTTCGCCTGCTCCAGCTCAAAGAACCGCCGAGGATACTGAAGTGATTGAAGCTTCAACCCAAGGTCAAGAGCAACCCCAGCAACAGTCACAAGCCCAAGAGCAACAACCTCAGCCAGAACAGCCACAACAACAAGGACCACAACCCCAAGGTTTGCCACAAGGACGTGTCATCAGCCCTGACATGCCCGCCGAGCTTCAACAGCGTCTCATCAATCTCCTCACTGCCAAAGGAGGAACCGTTACTGAAATCCTCACTGAAGATGGAAGGCCCGCGGATTCTGCTTCAGTCCTTCAAGTTGCCGATGCTCTTGGAGATCTTTCTCTTCAAGGTGGAGAGAGAATTACCACAAGACGGTAAATATTACAAAATTATAAATATATAGCCCTTTAAAGCACAATTATTATCTATAAAATTAATTAGCTATTACATTTATTTTGTTATGTATTAATCAACATTAATGATCTAATAATTTAAACTGTATATATTTAATATAATAATTAAAAAATATATTTTATTCGATTTCTTTTCTCAATAGTATTGTCGTGACTCGACCAATTGAAACTATCCAAGATGTTGAGGTTCAAGAGCCAGCAACGAAATTCCACCGTGTGGCTGTTAACCAACCAACGGTTTTTAAACACGCGATTCCAGCCGTTGCTCGAGTCCCAGTTGCAGTTCCAGCTGTCAAACACATTGCCACTCCAGTCGTGGCCAAATACGCATCTCCTCTCCAATATGCCCATTACGCAGCTCCAGGAGCCTATGCTGCTTATGCTCATTAAATCATTAAACCATGATAATAAATTTTATCCTATAAAAAGTTAGTTCCCATAAAGTATTTTTTGACAATAGATCTTACGAAAAGAAATGTTTCTCCGAATCACGAATGTATTATTATGAAAAATGTATTATTTTTAATGACTACCTCCGTAAACGTGATTTCCTTGACTTTATTCACTAATTTACTTCCATTTCCCTTGCTTTTTAACTAATTGTATAAGCTCGATCTTCACTTTCTTTCTCTCTTGATGACCACGTCAACTCATTTTGAGCTGCGAATATATTATATTTGTATTTATAAGAAATATTTGATTATTTAAAAGGAAAATGAATTATCGCGTTATTGATATTAAACGTTTGACTCTATTATTTATCGTTTGGAAGAGTGGAGAAATGGCGTTAAATGCAAAAAAGTAACATTGTATTTTAATAAACTATGACACAAAGCGGTACATGCTTCGGATATTTTTGAACGACTTTGAAAAATGTGAAATTTTTATAAGAAAGTAAATAATGATTATTGATGACTCTTGCATTTTATTACACGGTTATATAATATTATATAGTTGAGGTTGTAATAATAGACAAAATCATTGAATTAGATAATTAACATCCACCACCATATTAATGAATTTAACTAATTTCTGCATTTTTCTAGTGATATATTTTGACATATGATATATTAAAGTACAGAAAAGTATGTAATCGTGCGAATTTAGCAATTACTCAAATAAGAACGAAAGAATAGACATCTCAAAAAAACTTGACTTGAAAGAGTTTATGTATTTAAACATTTTTTGTAACAATGAAACTTTAAAATATCATAAAATCTAATTGAGATACGAGAACGACTATCACAAAAATAAATGTTTCACACACAGAGTGTTTTCATATTTTCAATTCTCCTTTTTGAATCGCTGTGCGGATGTGACTCGATATATGAGTGAATCTCTTCCGGGATCCATTGAAGCGATTGCAACTGGAAAATGCAAAAAAGTCATTAGTTGTCCATATCTTAAATATTATTAATATACAGATATATCAGTATAATGGAATATGTAGCCCATCGAAATTAAATATAAGGTGAGTTTTTTGACTAATTTGAGTGTGTTGATTCCGAATCTGAAGTCGGTTTGCGTCGCTCTCATAAAATGACAAAATTATGGGCATTTAAAGTTGGCAAGTTTAAATGGGTCGCGCGTAAGCGCAGCCACTTTATTCACTTTTCATTTCTTCAATCAGTTTCTCTCGTTCTCATTTTTCCTTCATTTTTTAACTGATTTCTGGTTTAATTTTTATTATTTCTATTATTATAGGTTATATAGTTAGATTCAGTTAGGGAAGAGTATGGCTGTCATTTTATGCGAGCGACGCAAACCGACTTCAGATTCGGAATCAGCACACTCAAATTAGTCAAAAAACACTCATTTTTAATTTCGATGAACTACATATTTCCCCATTACTCCGATTAACCTTATAAAAATGTATGATGTATGCTTAAATTCGCAAAAAGTCTCATAATTACCACAGATTGCAATTACGGTGAGAAGGAATCCAATTCCGAACCAAAGAAGAATATTGAAAATGATTGCATAATCTTCAGTAATAGCATCAGCACCATTATAAGTTTTCTATAAAATAAAAATATTACATGTTCAAAAATTGAAATCATGTTAAATTCAAGTAATAAAAAGGAGTTTGAATCATGGATTTTAGTTATTATGTTATTAACCTTGTCTGCCTTGTCTGGGTCGACTGCCTGCCCATCTACATAAACTGAAAAGACAATCAGAGCACAAAGTTTACACAATACGGATTGAAGAAATGACGAAATCTTGGTAGCCATTGTAAATTGAAAATATTTTTTAATTGTAATATTGACACAAATTAACAGTCTTCTGAATGGAATGTTTTAATTCCGCATATTTTTTCCAGAGAAGTGAAGATTAGGGCGGGTCTTAAACTGGTATCATCAGTCTATCGAATCAACCCAGAATTGAGAGAGATGGCGGCTTCGAGTGTCTTCGCAGGTCTGACAATATTTCTCTTCCGGTTTATTCAATTTTAAACTCGTTAATTGACATTAGTCAATTTGGCTTTTCAGTGAGGGAAACCTATGGAACTTATTGTCTCAATGGGCCACCGAAATTTGAGCCTTGGGAGAATTTTAAAAAGGAAGAAGGAGAAACTCGGTTTATCGCCACCACGTTGACTTCCAAGCACATTGCAGTTGGAAATAATTCTGGGTATTCTTTGCTTTCCCGAAATAATCAAACAATTTTGATAGAAAATATTTTTTATTTACCATGAAATATAATTTATTTAATCCATCTTTTAATTTTAGGGTCAACATTTATGACAAAAAGGATGGGCAACTCGTTGGAAGCCTGCGGCACAAGCTCATTGAAGGAACTCTTTCGCCGAACGGATCCTATTTAATTGGATGGGACAATCCGAATCAAAGTAGAATTACTTTTTTGATAAGATAATATTTGGCGTATAATCCAAAAACTATTTCACTCACCGACAACATTACTTAGCTAAGAACTAAGATAAATAATCTGTGACTAATTTATGTAATTTATTTTTCAGACTATGACAATTTCAATATATGGGAGATTAAAGAGAGCAAAAACATCAAGAGTGCTTATTCGTTGAAACTTAGTAAGCCACCAGAAGTGCAATTTTCTGGGGAAGAGAAGATTTTTGCGCGACTCAGCTCGAATACTGTATTGTTCTCCCGCATACCTGAATTCAGTGCTGTTGCGAATAAAACCCCCGAAGCTCTGAAAGTTGGAAGTTTTTCACTGTCAACTGGAAATACTTCTCTTCATGTTCTGCTCTATGTACCTTGTAAGCTCATACGATTTTAATGCATTGGGGAATATTTGCAATTAATATAAATTGACTAGCGTTAAATCAATTTACAATCTTTCGATAAGATGGACAAGACGAGATGTAAAGTAACTAACGTTAAACTCTTAAATAGCTTTTTTTTAAAATATACCTACTTTAAAACAATTTATATTTTAGCGAACACAACAGGAACTCCTTCATTTGCTCGGCTTTACCGCTATCCGAATTTCGACACCCCTGTGGCTTCTAAAAGCTTTTTCCAAGCTGACACCGTAAAGATGAAATGGAATTATAAGGGAAACGCCGTTCTTTTGATTACGACTACGGAAGTTGACAAGACGGGAAAATCATATTATGGAAAAACCATGTTGCACTATCTCGACACAAAAGGTACTGTAACAATTCATTAATAATAAATATTCAAAATTCAAAACTCTTTGATCAATTAAGCGTTCAATGGATTAATTTTAATGTATTCTAATGAAAATGTAGGAGAGACGGCGATGATTCAAACAGAATCAGAATCAAACATGATTCATGCAGCTGAATGGAGCCCCAATTCATTGGAATTTGCAGCTATCACCGGAAAAATGCCACAGACCAGAGCAGTTCTTTTCAATTCAAAGTTAGTGAAGTGCACATTTTTTGTTATTAAAATGATTTTGTTTAGGTTAGTTTTTTAAATGTGGAAACTTTAATTACAGATGTGAAGTGATCTTTGACATGAATATAGCTGCCCGAAATGCTATTTACTTCAACCCTCAAGGAAATCTTCTTTTGTTGTGCGGATTTGGGAATTTGTCCCACGGAAATATTGAAATTTGGGAAATCAAAAAACACAAGAAGCTTCTAGCAACAATGAGCGCTCCACTCACGACTCAACTCGCCTGGCTTAATGGTTACATAATTTATATTTAATAACGATTTCTATTAACTTTTTCAAAAGAAAGATAAGTAGCTCAAATAATGAACAATATTCGAAATATTTATATGATAATTGTAGATGGAGTTCATTTTATTACTGCTTCAACTGCTCCGAGAAGGCAAATTGAGAATGAATTCAGAGTTTACGATTACACGAGTAAAGTTTGCTATGAATGGAAGGCAGAAAAGCATCTCTTTGGGATTTGTCCTTTCCTTAATTCTCCGTCCGATCCCTTTGCTGATGATGACCGACTTGACAAATTTTTTGCTCAACTTGGAAAAAAGCCTCCACAAAATTGTAAAAATCTCTACATATCCTTCCTTTTTATTATTTATTTATTCACATTCACAAGTATATAATGTAAAATTGATAGAATTGTTGGAAAGTCAGTTATAACTTATAACATATAATTTAGGAATCAACAAATAAGAGTTTTGTATCATTTCAGTGCAAGAAACCAAAACTGGAATTGCTGGAGGCAAATATGTTGTTCGAGCCAAAAGAGGAGAAACTGACAAAGGTGCTCTTTTGCCAAAGACTCAAGGGAAACCTTCTGCTCAATCGCCAGTGAGTTCAGAGGAAGTTGAAAAGGACAAGAAGATTAAGAACATCAAAAAAGTAAGTAGATAATTTTCTTAATCTTTCTTTTAATTATTTGAAATATTTCATCAATTATCTAATTATTTTAATTATATCCCTATACCTAATAGAAATTGGACCAAATCAAAAAGTTGAAGAGCGACGTTGAAGCAGGAAAAGTTGTTGAGAAGAATCAACTGGAGAAAATTTCTAAAGAGAAAGAACTTTTACGTGAATTGGCCAATTTGGAGATTTCTTGAAATTTAATTAACAATTTACTTTTATTCATGTTACTCACTTATAACTTTTGAATCGACTTGTTGAATTAAATTAAATAATATTTATGGTCAATCAATGTTGCTATTTTATTATCTATGTATTTGTATACAATATGCAAATTAATGAATAAAAAACACGTTGTTCGATTAAAACAAAAACTTTCAATTTATTTAATATTGAATAATAGTCTTTAAATCTAAACTATTGCACGATTTAGTCATTTAATTTAACCATTAATTATATAACAACTGTATCTTATGTATTATATTATTGGCAGTTAATTATTCTAGATTCTAAACATGACTTCATTTTGACCTAGTGACATTTTTTACTCATAACTGAACAAAATCTCTCACAATTGAATCACTTTTTGATTTTTTCATCAGGATTTTCAGGATGAATATTACTCTTTTTTGGACCAGCAAGTTTTAGTTTATCAAAATCCAAATCTCCTGGGCCTAATTTATCAAAATATGCCTCAACAGCTTTGACAGCTATTATTGTTGTGGACGTTGCTTTGTCTTTAATGGGCAACGCTGCTGAATAAGTGTAATAATACTTAAATATATTTCCAGCAGTTTCTTCACTGATTCCACACTGTTCTGAAGCCTTTTGAGCTGTGACTTCCTCGGGATTTGTCGTATGCTGACTGATGAGGATGTAGGCTTGTTTGAGGGACATTCTACCTTGAGGAATCACATCTGGTTCTTCCCATCCCCACATCATGTTCACAGGAGTTTTTCGATCATGAGGAAATTTCTTGGCTGTTATCGTTGGATTGTCTCCTTTTGAAGTGATATAGACGCTGCTCAAATTCTTAAGCAATTCTGGATTCGCATTTGTCTCAATTGGTCCTAAGAGAAGATAAACATTTGGATGAAAAGTAGGCAAGTGGTGTTAAAATGTATTTTCGTTAATCATTTAAGTGGTGAACTGGAAAGAATTTTAATAAATTAAATAAATATCATTTTACCAGTTTTGCTCGGTTGTTTTTGAAAATTTGGATAATAAGGAGCAGCTTTGAGTTTTTCTTTCGAGATTTCTTTCATGGCTCTGCTGTCAACATTGTAGTTTTTCAATGGTCTTATTAGAACCCTTGCCTTCGACATGTTCTTGCCCATTTTAGATATCTAAGCTAAAAATGTATTGTGATATTGTGATATATAACGTGAGTTTGGCAAATATAATTTAGTTTTTAACATTTGAAATGTTATATAATTTACTAAACAGTGTCTTACGGCTCGAGATCTCCAATAATTAAACTAAGGAAATTTATATGAAGATCCTATTTTGTATAATTTTATAAAATATTTTTGCGATGATATCAAAATTATAATGGTATCGTTATTTTAGTAAATTTTCTATCAATGAATGCCAAATGAATAAAGCGATGAAAAATGAAAGTGAAACTACAAAAGATTTTGGTGAGCTTGCTTTACTTCCCGGGTGGAAAGCAAGAGATTGAACCATGCTATGTAATTTCGCAAAATAAACCAAAAGTCACAACATTGATAACGTTTAAACGTTCTCGTTTCTAAACCTTAGGGATTCCTATTTAACCTACTGTTAATATGAATAGCTGTCTTTACATTATATTGTAATTTGTGCAGTACATAATATTAATATAGTTTAATCAATGTTCCTACTGATTTAAAATCTTCCTTAAAACTAACGGCAAATTAAAAACGACTGCCATTGCCAGACAAAGATGTTTAGAAACAGCTTGGGCAGCATCTTATCTGAAGATCTCCATTTGTCCAGCACCTTGTCATTTTCATAGACAAACTTCAAATACACAACTACAAAATTTAGTTTATAATATTAAAAAAATTCAGGAATTTATTTTAGAATAAATTAAAATAATAGCTCGAACTTCGTTCATATTGTATCAAAATAGCATGTTTCTTGCTTACCAATTATTTACAATTACGACTGTACAATAATTATTAATTAACTAATAAGAGTTAAAATAGGATAAAATGTCTGTCATTTTAATAACTACCGATGTTTCTTTAATTGAAAAACCCAAAAAGGTAATTCACATTAATCCAATTAAGCTTTTCAAGATTACTGATTCACTACACGTTTATATTTAGTTTCCTTTCTAATACTCTATTTTCACATGGAGCATTGAAAACTTTCATCAACAGCTTGCAACAAGAGAAGGCAATGCTGGACTTAATGAGTGCAACGTCCGATGAACAATTTCGATCTTACTTGAATTTCAATAAGCCATTCTATTCTCCAAAATTCGTTCTCCAAAAGTCAAAGATAAATCACAATACATAATTGACGTGAGGATGAACCAAAGAACCAATCTGAACATTCTCATCTCACAATCAATTTCTTTATAAAACAATTCAAATCGGTTTATTGCATATATAAAACATTATAAATTATTACATTTTTAGGATGATTGAGATCTATTCAAAAGAAGAAGGTCAAGTGGATGGACAATTTGAAATGTCAATCAAATTGCTTCTTAAGGATGCAGCAAATGTCGAAGAAAGGGAATTATTCACCAAATTCAGAATTTCAATAATCAATTCTGTAGGAAAAATTGTTTACTCTTATGGTACTTATGGTATTTATGGTACCACTACACTGTCAATTCAATTCAAGCCAACACTATCTAAATTGTAGCTTAATCATTTGTCAATGCATTTTAACCCGGTAGTTAAACCATTAGTTATCGATGGATAATTCTTAATTCAGATTTTTAACAGAAGAAAAGAGTTTCCGCGATTAGTCCGAAGATGATTTTCGAGGTCCGAGCATTTTCATAAAAATGACGGATCTTTGGGAAAGGCGAGAAATTCTCATGGAAGGGAACGTGTTGCGCTTTCGACTCGACTTTTTCATTTACAGAAATGTGTCTACGAAAGACAATGACCTGGTCATTCATAACCCTCGACTCTATTATCCAGAACATGGAGACGACGAATTAGTTGACACGAGTTCGAAACCTACCGAAATCTTGAGCAAACTATGGGAAACCAAATTGTACTCGGATCTCGTGGTTGAATACGATAATGAGACTTTCAATGTTCATAAAAGCATTATTTTTTAGTAAGTCTTTAAATAACATTAAGTTTGAATTGGGTTGTTGATTGTTGATGTTTAAAAATTTATTTGATTTGATTTAAAAATCATCACTTTAACAATTTAAGCATATAATTTCATAACTATATACATCACTATTTAACAAATATAAAATAATTAATATCTTAATCAATTAAAAAAATTGCAGTCCAGTGTTTAATGCAATGCTACGAAATAAAATGACTTAGAGAAAGGAAAACAAAATAAGACTGGTTGACATTCCGGTTCGGGTCTTTCGAGCAATGCTTGAATTTATGTATACTGGAAATTTGGAAAAGCTGGATTGGGAAGATATGGCATTTGTGGGATATCTCATCAAAGCTGCTGCTCAATACCTCTCAAAGATATTTGTTTTGAGAATTTATTTGACCTAATGGAAATTGCAAATTGTGGGACTGTTCTTAATTTTGTCTACCTTTTTAATTCAAGCAAAGAGTTTACTAAAAAGATGGAAAAATTTTGTCGGCAGTAAGCTTTACTTTTGTATAAAATGAAAGATTTGATATATTGGCTTGCTCCTTATATTCGTGGATTTCAATATCACTGGCCAGTCCCATTAGATTTGTGAAATGAACACCTATCGACACCTGGCTGATTTAGCCCTGAAGTCAAATTTCCATAATGTCGTAGAGATAGGAAAACTGAATTTCCGGCCCACTACTTCTTTCACTTCTTTTTCCCTTTATTGTTATTTTTACCGATCTCATTAATCAAATTGATATTCTCAGCAATCAAATTATTCATTTGATAAAGATTTAATTGTCTTCCAACATTAAAGTTAATGATAAAATTTAAATATCTATATTTAGTCATATTTGACTAATTTCATACTTCTCCACGAATATAAGGAGCAAGCCTATATAACTTGAAGATTATGATCACATTAATTTAATACTGATTTATAAAATCTTAACATTAATAATAAAATTATTTTACCTATTTAATAATCCATAATCCTCTCATTTAATAATCTGTTTTTATATTATAGGAACTAGAAATCCTCTGAAGAAAAAAAGAAACTTTTTCGAAACCGCAGTGAAGCATCTAGTCACTCCTTCGAATTTTTCAATCAGAAACGTAAAACTCATTTGAGGTATCAGGATAAAAAATCTCTAAAATGTTGTCAAAATGTAATTGTTAACTATAATTTTTAAATTATAATAATTTAATAATATTACACATTAAATATAAGTAACGCTCAAATTAATTTATTATTAATTAAATGAAAAATTACTTCCAAAAAATGCACTCTTAAAATTTCAATATATCATTCATTCATTTTGCATTTAAAAGTTAATTAAAGCATCATTTAAAAAAAATTAAGATTATAATACATTGTTTACAATTATAATGACAAAAAGTTAATGGCTAATTAATATAATATTTACTAGTTAAGAATTCATTCAACAATTTGTCAAAAATGCAAATATTACAGAATAAATAAGAATAGATTTATAAAACATAAAATAAAGTAGAAAGGAAATTGGAGGGAGGGACAGTTCCTAAAATTGAAGAGGCATTTTATTTTAGTTTGAACACAAGCTATTAAATTATTATTTAAATAGCAAAAATGTCGGTTTATGAGAATTCGCCGTTTCTCGAAGATAGGGTTATAATGCTATAAGGCATGCTATTTCTCGTTGTAGTTTCAAAGTTTGAGAGCGCAGACTACTCGACAGGAACTTGGCGTCATCTTTACTAACTTTTTTTTTACTTTTAACTTACTTCACTACATTCACAAGGAAATAGTGACAAATGGTTTTGATTTGAGAGTTTTGTCTTTGCTCTTCATATCACCGTCAGTGTTATTCATTAGTGACATATTAGTTAAGTTTTATTAAGTCTTCTTATTAAGCACAATGTCTAAAAAGGGTTTGAGTTTGGAAGAAAAAAGGAAACGGATGCTCGACATTTTTTACGACAAAAAAGACGTCTTTCAACTAAAAGTAATTATTTTTATATTTTGAATTATATTTATTGAATCAATACTAATTAATCATGGGTGATTTTAATTAAGGAATTAGAGAAGATCGCACCCAAAGAGAAAGGGATCATTGTTCAATCTGTTAAGGATGTAGTCACGAGCCTTGTCGACGATGGATTTGTTGATAGCGAGAAAATTGGAACTTCTGTGTACTTTTGGGCTTTTCCGAGGTATGTTATTTTCCCAAGTAAACTTAAAATTAACTGCTTACTATTCACTATGAATAGTTTGAATACTTAGTATTCAATAATATGAGACTATTATAGTTATTTAACTAATTTTTCTGCTTTATTTATAGCAGAGCGCAGAATATCAGAAAGAGGAAGCTTGCAGAAATTGATGATAAAATTGAAGAAAACCAAAAGAAGAAAATTGCACTTGAAAGGGAAGTTGAAAAGGCCAAGGTTGGTCGTGGGAAAGACGATGAAGAGAGAGCAGAGACAATCAAAAGTTTGCAAAAGGCTGTTTCCGAGAAAGAAAAATTGCAAACTTTACTTGAAGCCTACCGTGATTCTGACCCTGATGTTATTGCCCAAGAAAACAAGGACATAAGGGTTCGTTTACAAACTTGTCATTTATTTATTATTATTATTAGACAGTCAAAAAAATATTAGCCAACTAAAATTACATAGATTGCTGTTGATGCTGCAAATAGATGGACAGACAACATTTTCTCCACTCGCACTTGGATCAAGAACAAATTCGGCTTTGAAGAAGAAGTTTTCAACAAACAATTCAATATTCCTGAGAACTTTGACTATATTGATGTCTAATTCTAATGATTAAAATACTCCATGATTAACATGTGATTTTAAATAAGTATAATTTTGCTACCATATACAGAATGTATAATTGTATAATTTGTCTATTATAGTGATTTAATTATTTTTATATGAATATTTATATTTATTGAATAAACCCTTAAAATATAATTCAATTTTAATATATTTATTAGCAAGGCCTTAATATTTTAATTTATTTAAAACTATTTTTCTTACAATTAGTGTATTGGATATTTAATTCTATTTATATCAATATTATACCATAAGTATTATAAGCTCTCTCTGCCTAGATCCACAAATGACTTGAGAAAAAAATTTTTTTATTACATAACGGAATATTTTTTAAATTCAAATAAAACATTGTTACCGATTAATGGTTGATCGGTTTTGAAGGATTCACGTTTAATTTTACTTTCATGCTCTATTAGATAATATATAACAAGAAGCATAAAACCTATTTGGCATAAGCACTACCTATTTAGATTTTGGAAGTGGGAAATTGTATGTTGTATCACATTTGTCACACCGGTAATCTCTGAAAGTCATACAACAGAGTAATCCAAAACAAGGAACAAAAAAGGCGAAAAAGATTCCCATAGGAGTCCAATTTCCTCTGATTACTCCTTCTTTACATCTCTTGCAATGATAAGAGAGCTTGGCATTATGTGGAGCAGAATTGTTTAGGAATTCTTCCCAACAAGAGTAATTGCTCCTCTCATTGTTCCCCACGTGTGTTAATGCAGTTGAGATTAAAATAAAAAGGAAATTGATTAAAAATCATAACCAATTTACATTAATTTGGAAAAGATCTTTCTTAAAAGTAAAATATTTTACGTAGATATAATAAATGTAAGTAAATATATTGACAATTGTCATTAAGCTATTAAGATATCTTATTGTAATTCCTTACACATGATACCTTTGTCTATAGAAGTGTCAATTGATGTATGCGAAGGCGGTTGTGGTTGGATCTCAATTGGTTTTTCCTTAATTTCAACTTTAGCTTTTAAGAATTTCACGTGTTTGTCATTTAACTCATTTAATGATACACTCTCCTGTGGCTTCTGGTCGCTAAAGCCAACTTTTCAACAATCCTTGTAGTCTTTATTTTCTTTTCATGTTTTTTCTTCTCTAAACTTGGATTTGTCTGTTTAGGCTTTCCCTCCTATGAGATTAACATTAAATGGTCCTCAGAATTGTACAATTAACAGAGAATATGAACCATAAAGACTACAAGATTCATTTACCATTTAAATCATTTGTGAACAAAGGATTTAGGATCAATTTTTCCCACTTTTATTATTCGTTTGAGCATAAAGGTCATATTCAATACTTTCTTTACTCTTGTACAAATATTAAATAAGGAGTCAAATATCAAAGAGACTTCAAAATGTTCTTTAAGCCTTAATGTAATTGCAAAAATACTTTCATTTCTTAAGACAGTGTAAAATAATAACTAGGTATAAGGTTATTGTTAAGGTTTAACAAATATTTAAATTTTTATTTCATACTCATATTCAATTATAACTGACTATTGTGTAGGTAAAAAACATCAGTTGAATTTTCATATCTAATTGTAAAACCGTTCAGCATTATTAATTTGTCAAGAGCGGACTTGCCTTCTGGGATCATATCGTGTTCTATTACCAAAGCCTATAAATAATTTAAAACATAATACAACGTGTGCAATAATGTTTTCAATTTTGATAATTACAGTGTTTAGATAAATAAATATACTAATTAGCTAATTACAAAGACTTCAAATCAAATTCAAATGTATATTTCAAAAGTCTTATAATATATTTTAATATATTATAAAAGTTTTATAGATTGATTCCTTCATGAACAAAGAAGCCAGTTTTTTCATTCTTTGAATGCTTATAAAATTTATAATTGACTTTTATGCAAGTAGAGAACATCGCTTGGATTTTGATACTCAATTCTAAAACCGTTGAGTTTCATTAAATTGTCAAGAGCGAACTTGCCTTCTGGGATCATATTGTGTTCAATAACCAAAGCCTATGATAAAAATGTTATATTATTAATTAGAAAAGACAATATGCATAATTTAGTATAATTAAATAAAATGGTAAATATCGAGGATTTATTTTAAATGTTTCATGTTTATAAAGTATAATAACACAATGAATTAAATATTTAAGTACCTTGATTAAAATTTTATCAAAGTTGAAAGTTTTAAGCACTTGGTATTCATGTCCTTGAACATCAAGACTAAAGAAATCCACAGTTGTCATATTCAAAGCAGTGAGGATGGAAAATAACGGAAAGCAATTGACAAGACCTTTAAAACCGCCTAATTTCGTTGATCCTTTCGATTTTCTCATTTTCTTTGAAAGTAATTCGCCTACTCCCTTGTTCCAGTCAAAATTTCCAAAGAAGAACTCTAACTAATGTTTTTAAAATACAAAAAAGTAAATATCAGGTAATTAACAAAGAAATTTGTATATTTTTTAAGTTTTATTTGCTTTATTACCTGTTCTGCTTTTGATGATAAACAGACATTTGAAAACCAAGATTTTCGCTTTTTAGTTCTTATAAGCTCAAAAAATACCGGATTGGGTTCAATGAGTATTCCAGTCCAATTGAAGCGCTTCTCTAATCTGAGTATAATGGTAAATCACACTTATAATGAAAATAAATTAAGAATTGATCATAATAATAACTTGGTAAGTTATTTAGAACTATGTAGTAATTTCAATGATTTTAGATTTTATGATAAGCAAAATCAATTATTTTTTGGAAATTACAAGATGGTATTTGAGAAAAATTCCCCATCAACTGCTCCACTTTCAATAAAAAATCCATTTTTCTAGAAAATATAATATTCGCGTTAAAAACTTGGGGCATACGCATACTTAGAATATTATTTCATTTTTGCATAAAATTCTGAATTCCATTATTAAAACATAACAATATATGCATTCAGTATTTTCTAATTGATAATTATTATTTAGGATTAGGATAATTAATAATTATAATTCATATTATATCCATTTACAATTTTATTTTTTAGTATCCAATCTGAAATGAAGCTCTTCATAATGTCAGAGAGTTCTGAAGGGTCATTTTTGATGCTCAAATTGTATGGTTCGGTTGAAGGAGGCTCCAAGTGAAATTTCCTTATGTAATTAATTAACAATGGGTCATCTTCTTTCAAGTCCACCACAAAGGGATTAAATTCACTATTTTTACCAACAGCCTCAAATGGATTAGGTTTCTTAAAAGAAACAACTTGGTAAAAAAGTAGAATTAAAAGAAAAAGACAAAAACCTTTGACCAATTTGTATCTTTTGAACCAATCAATTAAGTTATTCACACTCATCATTTCACTTTTAAATTCGAACTTTCTATGTGACTTCCTTTGCGTGAGAAATCTTAAATATGTTATTATACTCATTGTTATGTAGATTTTATGCTCCGACCTTTTAATGTTAATTAATATTTATTATGCAATTTCATTTAATAACGAATATTAATCTTAGATTGAATGTTTGTCTTCAAATATTTTAAATATCACTTATATTGATATTGATCTTTCTTGATCAAACTACTGGGATGCACTAAATTGAAAGTTTGATGAAGTACAATAATGAATTGATCCTCTGCTGCTTCCTCGGTGTTCATTCAAGCTTAAACTTTTGCGCCTACTAATATATTAAAAGACCCGTTTGTTTTCTTTTATAGTTTACCCTTTTTCAT
>VJMY01000606.1:0-43999 GCA_009869795.1 Neelides sp. FZ-2019 | reverse complement strand
CTGGTGCTTTTGGATTTTACTTTGTAAATTCGTCCCATCTCGGTAACACTCGTCAGTGGCAGTTTGCATTTTTTCTAAAATCCAACTCTCCACTTCATGGCCGTTCCTCAGGAATTGTTGGAAATTCTTTGACTCGTTCAACTTGATCTTTCGATTATCAGCTGCCTTCTTCAATTTATTTTGTCTGCTTTGAACATTTTTGAGCCGCTTGGTGATCTCCTTTGACGAGTAATGATGATCAGCCAAGAGCTCCTCTCCAAACTTCCTCAATTCCTCAACTCGCCCAAACTGAACATCCATGGTCTTCTCAAAGGCATCATGTTTCCTCAAGAGAACCTCGACTGCCGTCAAGGAATCTCCCAAGTCGTCATTGTTGAGGAAAGCCTCTTTATCAGCCAAGAGGGAGTCAGCTTCTTCGGCCAGCTTGGTAAATAGTTGCAATTGATGAGCTTGGCGTAATTTTAATTCTCGTTTGGCACAACTCTCATTCAATCTCTCTTTCATTCCGCTGAGCTGCTCCAATGACTTGCTCAACTCTGCTTTATTCGCATGGCCCCCACTGATTAGTCGATTGCCAAACTTTTTCAAAGAGTCAAAATGATCTTGTCTCCCGAGTATTTCTGACTTCCGTTCTTGGTGGAGTTGAAGCAGCGCTTCGGCCTCCAAAGTTGTGCTTGGCAAATCCCCAGCTGCCATTTTATTGATCATGTCCTCAACCCAAACCTCCAACTCTCTCAATTCCTTCATGAACTTTTGGAATGTGAAAGAGTCAGAGAGGACGTTCCTTCGCTTCCGAGATGCTTCACTCAAACCTTTCCAAGACTTTTTGAGCCCAGAGATTTTCTCTTGGATCCCATTGGAATTCTCTGGGTATTTCTTGACAAGCTTAGCTTCCTCGTCGCAAAGCTCTTGTAACTTTTGTTCAATGGCACTCATGTCTAGCTCCAAGGCATCTTGCTTCCTAATCAGCGACTCAACAGAGTCCAAATCCTTCCCAGTGTCTTCGACAATCATCGAGACCATTTTCTCTTTAATTCTTGATTCAGTGTCGTCAATGTCCCGATTGAACTTGTGGATTTCTAATGCGCCGTTCAAACTCCCTCTGTATGTCCCAAGGGCTCCCTTGAGGGCTGTCCATTTTGAGTTCAATCGATTCTTCCGATCCTCAACTGGACTTTTCTCTGCAACTTTCTTTGCAAGGAGTTTCTCCGCAAGAGAGTTAATGCTTTTGATCCTTTGATCGTCTACTCTCATGTCTGAATTCACGTCGTCGAGCTTCTTTTGAATTTCTTGGCAATGTTCAAAATCTCTTCCGAGATCACCAGCTCCGACGAGAATCTCCTTTTCTCTGATCCAAGCTTCGACCTTCTCAACTTGGTTGTTGAAATCAAGAATGTCTTGTGCTTCTTCTAATCCCTTCCCACAATTCTTTGATTCGCGGAGCAAATTGTTCCATTCTTGCAACAATTGCTTCAGCTTTGACTCAATTTCCTGATTCTTGGCCT
Organism: Neelides sp. FZ-2019; assembly: GCA_009869795.1. Classification (NCBI taxonomy): domain Eukaryota; kingdom Metazoa; phylum Arthropoda; class Collembola; order Neelipleona; family Neelidae; genus Neelides; species Neelides sp. FZ-2019. The sequence continues at coordinate 42,494 of VJMY01000606.1, read as the reverse complement.
TTTCTTTTAGCACTTTCCCTTTGTCCATGATTTGAACAATTCGGGGTTCATTGGCTGTGAGCTCCGCCTCAAAAGCTTGATGTTTCTTCAATCTCTTGATTTTATCCTCTAAGCTCACAATAGAACTTTGTACGGAATTTGTCTCATGTTCGAGCTTCTTTTTCTTCTCGTCGATCCATGCTGTGGCCTCAGCCACGTCCCTCAAGAATTGGACATAAAGAAGAGCATCGTCCAACCGAACTTTTCGCTCTTTCGTCAATTTCTTCACTTTTTCACGGTGTTGGGCAACTTCACCCATTCGGGTCTTGACGTAGGGGCTTTCAAAGTGATTCTGGCGAACGAGTTTGCCTCCTTGGTCTTGGATCATATTAAATTTCTCTTCCTGTGTATGCTGGAGCTTTTCAAACGAGTCATGTTTCTTGGCAGCTGCAGCGACTTCTTCAACGGTGACTCCAAAATCATTATTACTCAATGTGGCCTCTTGGGTGGCGCAGAGATTGTCCAATTGCTTGGCATCTCGTAAAAAGATTTGCAAGTCAATGAGTTGATCCAGGTAAATCTTTTTCTTCTCCCATGAAAGATTAAGACGATTTTTTTCTTGTGCTAAAATGTCCAGTTTGCTCTTCACATCATGGGATGCGGAGTGTCCTTCTTGAATGAGAGCATTTCCCATGTTGAATACATTTTGGAATTTCTCCTCTCTCGCGTCAATTTCTCCTTTGAGTCTCTCGTGCTCCGCCATGAGTATTTGGGCACTTGCAGTGTCACGGACTTTCTCATGTGGACTCATTGAACTCTGTAGGCTTGCTGACCAATTCATCAAATCTCGGACCTTTGAATATCATTTACATTATTATTTGTAAATATTAAGCTAACATGTTAAAAACAATTGAGAATTAATTGAACTCACAGCTGAAGAAAATCTATGAAAGTCACAAGCAGCTTGAAGTTCTTCCTTTTTAGCAGACGCTCGTGTTTGTAATTCTCCCCAACTTTGAATAACGAGCTCTTGTTCTTCTTTGATATTTTCGGCATTCGTTGGATATAAACTTTGAAGTCGAGAAGCATCATCAACCAAGACCTATTAAAATCAATTAAAATTATAAATACAATGTTTATATATATATATATATATATCATGTTTTCAGTTTTGATGCAATTGTATTTACCTGAAGTTGCGCTTCGAGTGCAAGAAGGTCATTTTCAAAGCCTTCATGAAGTCTCAGCATACTTTCGCATGAATTTACATCGCGGCCAACACCTTCGGGAATTGATGTAACTTTTTCTTGAATGCGCGCTAAGGCATCAGCAACGTCTCGATTAAATCTATGTATTTCTCCGGCTGCTTGTAACTTTGTATCCCGAGCTTCAATATGAGCCAAGAGGTTGTTCCATTTGTTACTGTAAAATACATAATTTTTTTATTTAATGACTTTCTAAGCAAATCAAAAAGATCATCTCATTATTACAAGTAATGAAGCAATTTAATTAGTAATTAGAATAGGTAACGTAATTATTAAACCATAAGTAAATTAAAAACCATCACGTTTTTCAATAATACTCATATTGACTTACCAATATTAGTATGGATAAATAAAAGGAAAAGTTAAAATAAAACCAAAAATTAAAACCGCTTACCAAATAATCTCATGCTTCTGAGAAACAAGGCGAGGGATATCATCGCTACAAAAGTAAAACAAGAGTTTAATGGGTTAAGGGATGGGGAATAAAGCATGCCACCAAGATTTCACATATTACAAATTAAACCATTAATAGGCACTTTAAAACTCTGAAATAATTACTACATTTACAAAATATAATTGGGGTATTAAAAATTCTTTCACCATGAATAAGAAAGTATAATGGAAGTAAGGAAGTAATGAAAGTATAGTAAGTATACAAAGCATGTTTTCATGTTTAAATATTGGGTATCGAATCATACTAGATCGTATCGACATTTTTTTCCATATCATTCGCATAAGGACTTCCACTCGCAATGAGTTTCTTTGCTAAATCATCGAGCAATTTGAATCTTTCGGAATTTCCATCAACTCGCAATTTGAAGTCATTGAATTTCGATTGAAGCATCTATAAAATACGTCAACATTAATATTAATTCTCAATTGAAAAATTAAGTAAAATTACCAATAAATGCTCATAATCATGGCCATAATCTTCAGACATTGCAGTTTGTAATTGATCGTCCATCCACCTCTCAAAGTCGTCAGATTCTATAAATTAATAAAGTTTAATTAAATAATATTTGGATAATTTTTTAAAAGATAGAAATATAGGCGATATATTTTTGTTAGTACCCCAAAAATATTCATGTCGTTGCATGCTTTCCATCAACTTCATCCTCCTTTGATTAGCAGCTTTTTGAAGGTTCTTCATCTGTTGTACTATCGTCTCTTGTTTGTTATTAATGACTTTTGAGTCTGGGTGTTTGGCATTGACCATAGCTTGAGCCATGTTTCCCATCTCATTAACAAGTCCACTGTATGAGTCCATTTCTAATTCCAAGCCCTATAATAACATCAATCAAATTAGTTGTGCTAAAATATGAACTATTATTTTCGATAAAATATTGTTCGTTCAATTTTTATTTAATTTACCTTGTGCTTGGTTAAAAGTTTAACTGACGCATCTTTGTCTTTTCCATAATCTTGAGATGCAAGTAAATTGTTCTTTTCGTTCATCCATGTTTCAACTTCTCCGGCATCATAGAAGAATTGTTGGGCTTTCAAAGCAAGGTCCAATCTCTTAGCTCTGTCCTTTGCTGCATCTTCAAGTTCTTTCCAAGCCTTTTTAAGAATACGGCATTGGGTTTTTATCTACAGAAATGAAGAAAACAATTACATAACTGACAATTATATATGAATCTATTATATTGTAAATCCCAATATTTAAGTATTTTAATTTTTAACAAGTAGAACATTGAAATAAAGCATTATAATTGAAACATTACGTTTTTATTTTCTGGATGATCTTGAGAAACGAGTGTATCTCCATTTGCGAGAGTTTTCTCAATCATTGGATGATGACCTTGTATTTCCGCTTCAAGCTTCTTGTGCTTCTTGAATAAAGTTTGAGCTTGATGGAGATCCTGCGGAAGAGAATCTGCGGTTGCAGTCGTCATATGTTCTTTTATCCATTGCATTTCAGCTTCAACTTCAAAGATGAAATCATAGAATCTGAGGAGTTCCTCGAGTGCCGCTTTGCGAACAACTGCTGGGTCTTTGAGTTTATAAAGTCGATCTAGACATTCACCGCTTTGTTTGTTAATACTCTTCCCATCAAAATGTCCATCAGCATTCATTTCTTCGCCCATTTTAACTAAATCCTATTTTTAAATAAAAAAAGATTATTTATTAAAAGAAAATGAGGTTATTATAAACGGGTAAGTTAATGTGATTTTAGTATATTTACGCAATTATTTACTTTCAGTTTTTGATCCCAATGATTAATATCTGCTTCAAGAAGTTGATGCTTTTTCAACATTTCTTTGCATGCTCTCCTGTCAGTTCCCATTTCTTTGGATCTCAGTTGATCCTCCATCTCTTCAAGTTTGATTCTCACATTTTCAAGTGTTTTGTAGAATGAATGCTGAGCTTCGGCTTGTCTCAATTTATTACCCTTCTCATCAGACAATAGTCGAAGTTTCTCCCATGCATTGTTCAATTCTTCAAGCATCAACTCAATGTCTTTCTTCCTGAAAGCATTTTCCACCATTAACTTTTGTCCAAATCGGTTAATTGACTTAAGTCGAATTTCGTTAGCTCTGAGCTCTCTGGCAAAAGCCTCGTGCTTTTGAAGCTTTCTTTCCAAATTAGAGAGATCTTTGTATGACTCATCAGAAGCCGTTTCGGTTTTCTCTATAATCCATGATCTCATGTCGTCCACGTCAGTTTTGAACTCTTGGTATTTGAGTGAAATGGCAAGTTGTTGTTTCCTCTCTTTGGCCCTCTCCTTAACACCTTGTCTTTTTTCAAGCACTTGATTGCGTCGCTCGTTGATATTCTTACTATCATAATGACGAGCTTCAATCAACTTATTCGCCATTTCGCTGAATATCTTTAATCTATACAAAAAATCAAAATAGTTATAATTATTAAGTTATCAAATGTGTGCTGCATTGTCATTTAATGCCCATAAATAAGATAGTAATTTAAATAAACAAGTCAAATTAATTAACCTTTCATCTTGTGCCACTAAAGTATTTTCAAAATCTTGATGGCGTTTGAGAAGTCCTTCAACCTCGTCAAGGGATTTTCCCAAGTCGTCATAATCCAAAAATGCATGATGGCCACTCGTGGCCGTATCAATATGATCTGCCTCACGATTGAACATTTGCAAATCCAGGGCCTGTTGCAAGTAATCACCTTTTTCCTGCCACCCCCTGTGGAGCGCATTTCTTTCTTGAAGAAGAGTCTCTAATCTGACGGAGACTTCCTTGGAGTTGGGGTTTCTTTGAATAAGACTCTGTCCGAGTTTCATGACTTCCTCAAATTCGTCTTCGTGAGCTCGAATATCATCGCCCAAATCTTGATGGGTTTTAAGCAAAGCCTCAGCTGTGGAAACGTCCCTGGCTGGCTCATATGCGTTCAAGGAATTCTTGGTGTCTCCAACCCAATTGAGAAGACTTTTAGAGGAATTCATGAAAATCTGTTGACCTACGGCCTCTTCAAGACGACTTCTTCGGTCAATCGCTTTGGATTTCAACTTCTCCCAAAGTCCTTGAATTTCTCTTTGTCGATCTTCCACGTTCCTTTTCTCGTTCGGGTAGCTAGCTTTAACGGAATTAGCAAGGAGGTTCACTCTATTGACCTTCTCTTCAATAGGAGAGACTTCCCTTTCCAAATTCTGATGACGTCTCTGAAGAGCTTGAACTGTCTTTAGGTCTTTTCCCATATCATCAGTGTCAATTTGGGTCATTTTTTCCAACATCCAATCTCGAGCTTCGTCGCAGGTTCGGTTGAATAATTCAACACTGGAGGCTCCTTCTAAAGATCTCTCCTTCATTGCTTTTACTTGATTCAAATGCTCCCAGAGCTTGTGAATTTGCTTTTGTCGAGATCGAACTTTGTCCATTTGAGAATGACCAGATTTGATAAATTCATCCACGGATTGATCAATGCGCTCAACTCGTTTGGAACTTGCTGACATGTCGGTCAAAAATTTCTGTAAATTTTATATAAACTCATGAATTATTTTAAATAATTTCAACTTTAATATAATTTTTATGTTAAATACCTCAAATTTCCTCTTCTCATTTTCAACACTTTCTTTCTCGTCTGTCTTAATGAACTTTTCCTTCTCTTTGATCCATTTTTCAAAGTCATCGCATTCTCTGAAGAAGCCAAAGAGACGAATTGCGTCTTCAAGATATGCATTTCTTTTCTATAAAAGCCAATGAAATAAAACATTATAAAAGTAAATAAATGGTCAATACTGATCTTATCTAGTTTGAAAAGTAACTAGTAATTAATAAACATTTTATTTACCTTTGCTAAATGAACAATTTCCTGATAGCCAGAATTAATTCTAGCTTGACGCTTTTCAACTGGCTCATTGTCTTCAGTTCGCTTTGGCACGCGTGCTGCATAATAAATAAAAATAATAAATATAGGAAAGCAGCATTTAAATGTTATTTTAACTTTATGTATTTTTCCAAATCTCACCGGCAGGTCTTGGACTCTTCGCCTTCTTGACCATCGTATTTTGAAGGACCATTTTTGTTTTCTTAACCCGATTGACTTCTTTGATCACTTCTGGCTTCCTTACTTGAACTTGAACAACTTTCGGCTCAATTTCTTTGACATAATTAGCTGGAACAAATCCGTCGGTTCCATTGGCCTTTCTGACATTCCACCAATCTCCATTAGTCTTATTGAGTAGAAACATAATCTAAAGCAAAAGATCAACTTTAATCTCAGAATTATAATTAAAGATTTTAAAAAAATAATTGTTCAAGTTTAATTGCAACATTGTTTTATTTTATCAAATGCACACCTATAATATAGAAAATTTTAAATATGCAAAGAATTCGTATATGAATGTTTAATAGTGTTGATATTATGACTAAAAATCTTAAAATCATTAAAAGCTCAATTAGGCTCAGCATTTCACTTTGCGGTGAATATAAGAAGCCCTTTGACATCAATTACTACGAAGATACATGATTTTCCATAAAGTCAAAGACGTTCGAAGCGGGTTCCGCTAATGAGACTGTTTAAGAATGAATAGCATGAGTTCACGAAAACAGGGGACAAAAAATATCTCCATGCATGCAACATTAGGAAAGTCTTTGGGAGTCTCTATCCTCATTCACCCTCAGACTGCAAGTTTATAATGGCTGGAGTAACTCATTCGTGGTTAGTGGTAATTGTCATTATAGCCCAGCAATCCTTGTGATGAAAAAACAAATCTTATAAACGTGAAATTCATGATCATGACTTTCTCCGACTTCCCAATCCTCCAACGAAATACTTCCTAATTGTTTACCTTAATGTTAGAACTATAACTCAATCCCAAAAGCTTATTCTAAAAATAAAACTAAGATAGTATTTTAACTTAATTTTGTAGTTTCAAGTGACGATACATCCCTCTCAATCTCCAGTGTTTAACCAGAACACATATTTATCATCAATCATCACCATCATTAATTAGCATTATTTATTCAAGATATGCACGTCGACGCATATCATTATCTTCACTTTGAAGAATGTCATCCATGCGATATCTTCATTCTCAATGAGTCACCACTCTTTTACTCGGGAAAACATAATGATGTGAATTGTAATGACTAATAGGCTTGGCCACTTTTAACTAAAAAAGGATGACAAAAAGCAGCTTTTCTTTGCTCTAGGCTTATTTGACAAAATTGCATGGAATAACTTATTGAATGTCTTTTACTTGGCAGTTCTATCTATGTTTCATGATCTTGGGCAAACAATTCAAAGGCTATTTAAGGTTTTACTGCCTTTAAACTTTCATTTACAATAATCTTTTTGCATGTGCTAAAAACGTTTTTAGTAATATTTAGGATAAATGGTACATATATTGGTAAAAATTATTGTTTCTAAATGATAAACTTTTTATTAGCGCAATTTAACTAAAGGTTATCCTTGTTTGCTTAAGATGTCTAGCCGTAGTTTGAGTTTTATCACTCCCACATTTTTATTCCTATTTACCTACTTAATCTTCGACGATGGGCTATTTGTGTGCACGCAAGCTAAGCACAAATGTTTGAATAGTTTAAAGAGTTGTAGTTTAATGAGTCGCAGCGAGTTGCAAACATTACACTCTTCGTTGCACTCCCGTCTGTTCTCATTTGTTACATTTCCCATCACATTTCTTTCCTTTTGGTGCTACTTCTACTGGCATTTCTAGTTGTGGTAAAATTAACGTGACCGAGTAAAAAGTATTACAATTTTTACATGTTTAGTACCGAGTTTGGCCAGTGTCACTAATTTACTCAAGTCCATAATGCATTCTAATAAAGCTATATAATTGAAACGAGTATTCCTCCTTTCCTGATACCGAATACTGATGAAATGCAATAAATAAATTGAACAAAAAACTCACTTTTTCTACTAAAAAAAACTTTCAATTCTCGTATAAAGTCATGATGATTTAGATGCTGTTGACCTTTAACAAGAAAGAAAATAGTTCGAGCTGGTTATATCTGTGACTTTGATCAGAATTCTATCAATTCTCAAAGGAATTATAACTTATAAAATGCATTTACCCAGAAATTGGTTAATTGTGTTTTCAAGTTAATGCATATTAAGATTTGAAGTTCAAATGATCGAATGAGCTTGTGTTTCATGTATGCATTGTGAAGAGATTGTGGCTAGTTTTGCCGACATCAAATCTTATAAAAAGAGAATTTTGACGCACCTCTCCTTTGCCCATCTCAATGTCTTGTCCAGTGAAGGCATAGAGTGCTTTCACCTGGGGTACAGCTCGCTCTTCTGTAACAGTCCTGAATTCAGTTCGTTCCACGGACTCGTCCTCCCAGAACTCTTGCGGAACCAATTTCTGCTCTTGTACGTACTCATCTTCGTTTGTCACCTCGGGCTCTTGCATCTGAAAAGAATAAGGGAAATGTGAAAGATTAAGTGAGCATTGAGCAAACGCCTCTTTACCTCAAGCATAGAAATTCCGTCTTTAATCAATTTCTCAGCCTGGCTATTCAGAGCCTTGATGTCCACTTCATATGCGGTAATTTCCCCTTGGAGGTCTTTGTTTCGTTGTAAAAGAGCCTGAGCACTCGGCTCATCCTCGCCATAGTCAGTTGAAGAGACCAAGGGCCGTTTTTCCGTGATCCACGAGTCCGCCTCGTTCGCATCCGCATAGAACTGAGAACCATAGAAGAAGAATATATAATAATGAGGTAATTGGGAGCCGGAATTATAAGGTATAAATTACATGATAAGCCTCGGCAGCATCCTTAAGTTTCTTCTCCTTCGCCGAGGCCAGTTCTCTGAGAATGTTCCAATTCTTCTGAAGACTCTCTATCCGGCTCTTGATATCACTGACTTCGACTTGATTAGGATTCTGAAGTATGAGTTCTTGTCCTGCTTCGATAATTTTATTTGACTTGGGAAGCCTCGCTTTCATTTCATCAGCCACGGCTTTGTGCTTCTGTTGAAGGCTTATAACAGCCCTTAAATCTTTGGCTGAAATCCCTGCTTGACAGATCCTCTGCTTCTCAACGAGCCAAGCCTCTTCTTCTTCATGATCTTGGACAAATTGGAAGAAGCTCCTCGAGTCTTCCAACTTGGACCGCCGGGCTTTGCTTTGTGTGCTCAGCTTCCCGTACTCTTCGTTGAGTTTTTGTAGTTGTGCCTCTAGGACTGCATGATCGCGGAGACCGGCCGTAATATATTGCTGCCCTTGTCTATTCAGCCGCTTTAATGTTTCTCCCATTGAGGAGATTTGTGACTCGAGGAGACTGTGCTTCTGAAGGAGATCCTCGACGGCCAAAAGGTGAAGGCCGACGTCTCCAGATTGGAAATTCTCTTCCAGCTCCTTAATTGTGTTTCGTATCGTGTCAATTTCCCGGAGCATCGTCATTAGATTGCTGAAATTCCCGAGGTTTACTTTGTGAGTATCGAGGAGTTCAAGGAGTCTTTTCCATGTGGCCATGATCTCGTCCGCCCGTTTTCGAATTCTATCTTTCCCATGGTAGTTCTCCTTCACGAGGTTATCGGCCATCGATGTCAATTGAGAACATCGTTCCTCCTATTCAAACATGCATGTAAAGAATTAATTCCTGTAAATGTATTAATCCCTCGAATGCATTAAGTCCGGAGGCTAAGTGAAATTGGAAGTGTTTGCCTGCACCATTTAAAGTCATGAAAAAGATAAGCTCGAGATGCTTCGGTTCGTTTGCTCCTAGCTCAATAATGTATTCAAGAGTCTAGTAAATATTTGTTTTAAATGAAATCTTCTAAATGTCTCTCATCTCAAATTCAATTCTTTAGAACGCAAAATGCGTTCGAAAAAAGAGACCAAGCAAGTAAGGATAGGAAAGGAGAGGAAATAAAATAAATCTCACTCTGGCAAGAATGTCCGCGCTAATGGCCTCATGCTTCTTCAGAGTTGCCTCGACCTGTCCTAAGTTTATTCCATATCGAGGATCTGACAGAACTTGGATCATGTCTTTGAGGTAGCCTTCCCTCAAGACGCTCTTCTTCTCAAATCTGTAGGCCAATTGCTCTAGAAGAGTCTGTCGAATGAGCTCTTCACGAAGAGCAAGTTCCCTTTGATGTTCGGCCTTTTCCAGCGCGACCCAAGCACGCTCCACATCATGAATGAGTTGCCCATCCGGGGGATTGTAACCCGGCTGCTGCAACTCCTTCAGCCTCGTGTTCACATTGAAATAGCAAACTTCAATTTCACTCTTTTCAATGTACTTTGGTGGTTTCTCCACAGTTCGATAATCTTTGAACTTCAAAAGCTCCTTCTGAATTCCATCTAAAGAATTTGGAAATCGTCGATCATTTAAGCTAAGAATCGTCTTCTTAATCCAGTCCAACAACAAGCTTGTCCATTTTTCATACTTCGACTTGGCGCTGTCAACATCCATAATTTGCCCCACAATCTGAGCAAAAACAATCAAGCATATTAGTTCGCATATGAATCTGAATGAAAATGCCAGCTAGAGAGGAGGACCCAAACATTAGATGCCCAATGAGTGAAAATAATGAGAAAATTACATTGGCTATCCTTCGGCCTCCTTTCATCTCATTCTTCATGCGAGCAAATGTGTGATAGTATGAAGCCACGTAAGTGAGGACAGATTTCTCATCAGGCTTCGCTGTGTCGATATCTGTGAAACATAAAATAAGATTAATTAATCGTCAAAGTGCCTTTGGGAGATATGAAAAGAGCGGCGTTCATCAGAAATCTCATCTTGGAAGAATCTCATCCGCAGCATCGTAAAATTCCCTCTTAGGAGACGACGCAGTTTGGCATGACATGAGATTGAGCTGTGAGAAAATGAGGTAATAAGCACCTTCAGCGTCCAAAAGCCTCGGAATTCCCAAGTCTCTCTGGGCCACGTCGAAGGCATTGTTGAGATTATCTATATGGCGAGTCGGGATGAGGGAATCATAGTCTATAACATCTGGTCTGTGAGCGTGGATGAGGGCGTTGAAGCCGAGACCACTTCTCCAGGAACCTACATTACAATATTACAAATTATACACAAGTCACAGCGGGGTCGACCCAACACTCGTATTTCATTTTACACCAATTGACCCTCACCCGTGAAATCTTGTATGTTGACTCCTTGGTAGCCATTCGTCCTTCTCTGGCACCAGAGGAGTAGCGCATCCTTCGCAGATTTCTTCTCGCTGCTTTCATTCTCCTCATCCTTAAAATTTAAAAAAAAGACTCATAAATACAAAAGTTACACAGAATTTGATTTGGGAGAAAATTTAACTTTGCCTCATTTCCACTCACAACTCGTCAGAATAGAACCAGACAAATAAACTCATTTAGCTTAAAGCCTCCTCCCATGTGCATTCTGAGTGAAAGATTAAGGAACGGAAATGTCGTCGTTTCCACAAATGTGCAAACTCATTCTTCATCATGACTATCATAAGCGGTTCATATTAGCTTCAACTCCAAGGGATGCCTGAATGTTTCTCTAATTTAAAATTTTTTGAAGGTGTATTAATATGAAAAATATCAGCAAAAAGAGATAAACGCCTGAAAACCAAAGAGAAGACCAAAACGGTCCCTCCTGATGTCTATAGGAGAGCCGTATGTTATCCCCTTCGACTCCATTGTCCAAACATCCGTTAGTCAAAAATGTTTATTCAGTGGAGCTAATAAATGAAATTCAAAACGGCACTTATATGAATTTACATACCTTGCTGTGAGTTCATCAACCAAAATGCTCATTTAAGTGAATTTTTTTCTTTCATAAAGCTCTGGTTGTTAATGAATGGTCTCATGATAAGCTAAATATCGTCTTTATCTTTTTATACACCTCTTCTATTACCCGTCATTTGGATAAAAGTCGTCGTTATTAAGAGTAAAGAAGATAAAGAGAAGCCCCTTTCTCATTATCTATCCATTCAATTGGAATATTTGTGAGTCGGTAATTGAATTACAGAGGGAAGGAAGTTCCTCCCGAGTGAGTGAGTGAGGGTTCAAAGAAATATCATTCTATCACGGCCACAACTCATGAATTACAGTCAGGAGCACTCCTGTGAATTCTTATTAATAATGCATTGGCTCTTGACACAATGTCCGTCAAAAGATGAGACGTTCTCTTATCCTCCTGTCTCCTCACTTAAAAGATTGTGTGAACAAAAGTTTAACAATATATCGTCGTCAAGAAATTTCCGCCTTCCAAGATTTCCGGCTTCAAGGCAGAGGTAAATATTTTTCTTGAAGAATAGACGTGGGAATTGAATGGAAGTTCCACATGTTGATCATCGCATTTTGGGAATCGAGAGGAGAAAATTAGCAAAAGGTGATTACAACTCTAATGATCATGGGATTGTACGTTACTTAAGATCCAAGTGTTAAGCCTCTGGCTTTAAAAGGCACATACATGTGGATGGGCTCACCCAATCCGCTCCGACAGACAGGTGGAATAAGGAGAAGAAGAGGGCAAGAGCGTGAATGTGAATACCGGTTTCTTTCTTCACGAGAGACTTCCAAGCCTCTCTCGCATCTCTTCCCATCTTTCCCTCCCAAACTCCCAGAAACCCATCGGGAGAATAATAGTAGAGGAGGACGGATATAAAAAGGAGAATCATCTCCCTCTCATTTGGGTCCGAGTGAAACACAAGCTTGAAATTCCTTCGACAATGTAAGTTATTGAACGAGCCTCAACTCAAGGCAGGGAATGGACTCTTCCCCTTTTTTACAACTTCGGACTCTACGTCGAAGGATCTCTCGTAAAGGCATATACTGGCTACGTACATGGAAGAATAGACCCAACACCCTCTTCAGTCACTTCACCCCTTATTAGATGGATGAATAGACATGACTCGCCTCTCTTAACCGATTATGCATTTACTCTAGAGGGATGATCTTCTCCCCCAGCTTCGTTCCGGAGCCGGAGACAAATCAAAAATCGGCTTTAATAAACCAGAGTCTCTATTTCCTAATTTCACTGAATTAGAGGAATGCTCTTCATCCTTTCAAGAGCATTAGTTCATATCAACGGAGACGACTGCCCCCGTCAGCCTCTGTTAGTCGGAACACATGGCTAAATTAAATGCTTGCTAGTAAAAAGATCCTTAAGTGGGGAGAAAATGACTTTAGACATACGTCCTGTGTGAGCTGAGAGAGGTAAAAAGAACTGTGGTCGTTTGAAAAGTGATTTTTTCCCTTCTTTTCTCCTCATGAGCATTGGAGGGACTCTCTTGTGATGTTGTGCGAGCTTCTTTTCCTTTCATGCTCGCGTCAGTTTAGTCTCCATCTCTTGCGTCTTGGGAAGCCCAAATAAAAGTCTCCGATTTCTGTCCTCCAGCAAAATACCGACTCACACTATTACAAAGCCAAGGCTGAAGGGAGAGTGAGCGGAGCTAAATGGAATTAGTTGAAAGAGAGGACCAGAACTTCCCTACTATGTATTACCCTCCCCCGCAAGGGACGAGGAAAAAATCTCAAACAATTCAAAAAATAATATAACTATCATAAACACAGCTCGACTCCACTGGCTTGTATACGAAGTCAACACTTTCTTAGCTTCGTTTACAATTGACGGACTCATAAACAATTTCTTAAAGGGGATCGAGAGGAAATGACGATTAAACATTTCCACAATTTCCAGCTGTCACTAACCAGCCTTATTATTTCAATTCCCATCATTTCCCATACAATTGTTATTCCATTTTTCATAATCATGCCAAATAAAGTAGGAATAAGTAAACTATAATATAGAATACATAAGAACTCAAAAATTTTGCAAGGTTCTATTATTCATTTGTATCATCTTACTTATGCCACACGAAAATCAAAGTTATTATTATTATATCATTTTTGTTTTTATACTGCATCCTCTACTAAATTTTAAGACTTCCTTTGCCTAATGAATGGTTCTAATTTATGTAGGTTTGTGTTTAGGAATATGTAATTTGAAGGCTAGCGAAAATGGAAAACAAATACAAATATAATATAATTTTTAATAATATTCATCATATACGCAAAAATGTGATTCATAACGCTTGGCATTGACAACGACGTGAGATAGTGAATATTTAATTATTTAAGAAGAAATGTAGATATTCACATAAAAGAAAAAATTAAAATGTTTGTGACATATGAAAATAGCACTTGAATGCGAGTAGTGTAAGATTTTCTGTGGGTGATATCAATAACGCCTTATTCTCATTGAAAACTATTTGAAGTGCAAATGGGAGTTCAATGCTATGGTCTGTGACTCTGCGAGTCAATTGCAAGATTGCAACATAGGGGTGAAAACGTGAAAAGTACTAATTCAATGCTAACTTCCTATTCGCGTCTGTTTAAAAAATTTCCATTCGTTCTGCTTTGATGAATGAGTTTTATGGTAAAGAAATGCAAGAGGAATCTGTGAAAAAATTCCATTCTTCTCTTACATGTAAAACATACTATGAAAGATTACAAATTTGCCGTCACTCGTGGGAGTTGTATTTTTCAAATAATGGCCCACTCGGTTTCCTTCCATAAAAGACATTCATGGATCTCTCCGCCATGATCATGAAACGATAGAATTCTACAACTCATATCACAACTTTACATTATTTCATTTTATATTATTTGTATATTGATCAAGATAAAATATATACACATTTAGTTTATATGCTAGCTTGACAATAACACTATTCGCCCCCTCCCCTCAATTCAATATTCTCCGGTAGATTATATTCCTAATACAATTAAGTCTCCATACCGGAACATTTATGATTGTCCTCTATGGATTCCTTAAGTGATTCATGTAATCTTTTGAGTGCAGCTTTTCATTTTGACCATTGAAGCTTGACTCCAAGGGCAAGGTTAATCCCAAACGAGAAAGAGCAAAAATCATTCTATCCAAAACATAACCAAACCTGACTAACTTGAGCGAGACACGAAGGATTTACCTACACCTAGCTAAAGTGAGAGCACTGAATAAATTCGTTTTATAAAAATTTATGCTCTAGTCCAAGACTAATCTCTGGAACGAGTTCAATTGTCATTCACGTAATCTCCTGAAATAGTAAATGTATGCTTTTTATTATGAGTTAGTAGTTTGGTGGAACACACCGTATATATATCTTTGATTTGATGCTGTATGATAATAGATCCTTTTTTGTGGACTATAGTTTTTTGCCAAATAAACTATGAAGTGTTTTCGCCATTGAATGTATTCATACTATTTATAGGTGTTTGACATCAGTCAAATCAGTCAGAATCTATCTGCTCAGAGTGTCTAGACGAAATTGAAATTCTATTAAACAGTAACACACTTCTTCGATTATATTTATTCTATTCTATTCTATTTATACGAAATGCAAGGGTGCGGTAAAATGGAAGATCTGATGGCGTATATGGTGCACGACTTTGTTGAGACGGTAGTTGAATCTCTGGTTTGATTCTCCTTTAATTCTTAATCTCTCCTCAAATTGAGTTTGAAAGGCACTTATAAGCTCCTCAAACTCCATTGAAAATGTGATTAGGCAATTAGGCATAATATGTTATGATCTTCTCTTATTATGCAAACTTAGAAAAAACTTGTTTGTTAAATTTCACTCTGTGCATCTATCAAGTGAATCCATGCACTTATTGGTTAGGAGGACTATCAGTTTCACTTATCATTTTTTTACTCTTCAAATAATTCGAATCGAATTTAGACTAATGATACCATACGATTAGATTTACATACTTCGATAATGATTACTGAAGAATGTTCTATTCAACTTACCACGTCAATTTCAATCTCTTGAATTTGAAATCTCAAGATTATTGTCCAGATTAGGCCAAGAATCAGCCTTGGGTTTCCATCAACTATGTCTTCCGCTCCAATACTTTCCAATCGAACCTAAAGAAAAACATTTTGTTTTAAACACAAAATTTTTAATACTACCATAAAGCTCATTTATTTCTATCAAAACTATAAAATTAAGCCTTATGTAAATCTTGTATGTAATTTGTAAAAATTAACAAAGTGAGGATATTCATTAGATGTTATTCAATTCATTTTCAGTTGGAAAATACTAACACACGATGTTAATTGTTGTCTCTATTCAAACTATTCAGCTTAAAGTACTACACAGGATGAATAACATCAATACGGATTCAGTATCACGATCTTTTGGCGAAATAAAGTGCGGTAGGTGAGGTGTTAGTGTACGACTTTGTACACAATAATAAAAGCGTATAGGATTAATAAACAAATGAGTGAATGTATTGAAAAGGGTCAAAAAGAGCGGCCGATAAATACATTAACGGTTAATGGGAAAAGCAAAGTTCTTCCGGATGCTCGTTCAGAAAGCGAAACAAATGGGATTTGTACAGCTCATGACTCGGATTAGCATTTTCTTCTCATGCATCAGAATTTAAGGACGGCAGAGTTGGTGAAGATCCACCGGGCGCACTGAGGCGAAGGAGAAGCTCAAGAGCTTCGGCAATCATTAGAGGTGCAAAATCACATCAAATGAACATTTCATTTCATCACTTCGTATTATCAATTCCACCTCCACCATCTCCAGCAGACCAAACTTCCTATAGCCTATATAATTCCGTAAATTGCCATCCTTGAATAGAAGTCACCTACATTTTAATTGCCTATAACTAGAAACACATGATGAACTTTTCATTTCGCATTGACACTAAATGAAGGAAACGCCTTTGAATGTAATGACTTAACTTGGTACTAAAATCCAACATCGAAACAAACGACTTTTATTTACCTTTGTGTGAAGAAAGGCCAAACTCTTGTTCACATTCTCGATTTTATGAACTCGCATTTTGCCATTGTTCGGCTTTCCAAGTTTCTCTCCAGAGATGATTTCGAGAAGTTTGAGAAGCTTCTTTCCATCTGCAAGGTCTGTGAACAAATCTTCCACTTCCATCCGAGCCTGGAAAAAAATTAAAAAATGAGATATTCAACTACACCATCAATCTTCTTTATGCAACATCAAGAAGCATATCAGCATACTTTTTTTAATATTGTGCAAGTGTACAACAATTAGTTTGTCATCTTTTAAACTTAATTTAATTGCAAGGTGTAATCAATGTTATTAAGCGCCACTATTCTTTATTACTAATCAATTAATTAGCAACTTTTGACCATAATAATCAACTCCATGATACATGAGGTGATGAAAATTACACCTTACACTTAAATTGTTTATTAGAGCCAAGAGAAAAAAATTTAAAGTATCATGCCGTGCCAAAGTCCCATTGTCTCATCATTTCCATCTTAAAATACAATACCTACCTTAATCAGAAAATAGATTGTAATAATATTTATAAGCATGTTCATCAACACCTCAACGATCCAAAGCGGAACCTATGTTATTACGTAAATTACATTAAACCAGCTTAATGTCTACATTTAACTATAAAATTATAATTCAAGAGTCAAACTACTTATTGTTTACTCTAGCCTGCAAATTATGCTTAAAGTTATGATATGAAAATCTAAACACTGTGTGGCAATTGTGGCAATGTGGCAAAAATTTGGCTAAACCAACTTAACAATTGACTAAATATTCCCTTCAAAGGCAAAAATAAATATGCTTATTGTGATTGTGACATTCCAGTGGAGCATTAATTAATATAAAATAATTTTCATTTCTTTTTTATTACAAACTTTCTTTGGCTAAAGAGCACTTCCAGCCTACATTTATACTTGTTGTTCTCAAATTCTTAACCGATTCCCAAGAGCGATTTGCGTTTCAAAGCCTCATCTTGCTCAACTCTTTTTGTCTTCGGGTCATACTCTTTTATATACAGAGCTAAAAGAGGTCTCAGATAAACAATAAGCTTGATTTTCTCTGTATGCGTGCGTGTGCATAATGTATGTCTGTACTGCAAAAGTACCGCGAGTTGAAAACAAGGCTACAGCGAAACCATCAACCTAATTTAATACTCGCAAAATTAGGAATACGTAATCAGTAATCAGGTATTACAATGCCTAAATAAGTAGGAGGTTAGCATCAATAATATTCTAGTTCTTTTCTATAAAATTTAACAGATGGAAACTGGTATCGATTGAAAGGAATACGATATTGAGCCCAATAATACTATAAATTATATCATGTGCATATTTAATTTCATTCTAACTCTCCACTCAATAAGCGCTGACTTATCTCATGTGCAACGCTTTACCTTAGGCCATTGCTAATTAAAGCAAATATACTTTATTTAGTTAATAATTGCGCTTGTAGTTTGGCCAAAGGGTGAGTTAGGAATGAATATATTTGAAACTGAAGAATGGTTGCGAAACCTTTTTTTCTTACTTGGGTTGCCAGGCGGTTGGTGAGAAATTCTCATATGAAAAGGTTTGAACTTTAGCTTTAGTTTCAACCGTATAATATTTATTAAATCATGATTAAGGTTAAATTTTATTAAATAAAGAAAGGACAATGGTGTAAAATGTTTGGCCTGTAATTAATTAAAAAATAATACATAATTCTTTTTGGATAATTGATGAATAAAAGAATGATACAATATTGATAGACTTATTTAATGTCATTTCTTTGTTTAAAAACCTTCTAAATATTAAATGAAATGATATATATATATATATCAGAAACATTTATACAATTAAATGAATTATAATTTGTCAGTAAAAGTGTATCATAATTGAATTTGAAATTAATATTGAAATATGACAAAGTCACCGCTAACCAGAGTGAACAATTATTATCTTTAATGATGATTCTTCATAGAGATAATGTTTAATATGACATTTAAACATGCTTACAAATTACATCATATTAAATGTTTAAAATTTAACGATGCTAGTTTTCTTCTCGAATTCCTGAAAATTTTCATGTTATAAGCAGATTACAGAAAGCAATTGTGGTGTTAATTTGTATGATAAGGCCAAAAATGCAAATTTTATAATGATGAATACATAGGTTAATTATCAGCGTAAAGGTAACCCTCAAAATACATATCTAGCTAAATTAAAATTCAATATAATATCATTTGAAATACGTTATTATCACAATTAATACCTATATTAGAACTTTTACTTTATGTTAAAAATATGATAAAATGATAATGATATTATAGTTTGTGTTATAGGGTTATAGCGTAATCTCAATTTATAAATAGGTATTTTTAAAAATAAATTAAAAATATTTTTAATTTTCAATGATCTAATGTGTAATGTAGTGATTAAACATTTATTATACCATAGGTATGTAATGCTTCTTTTGATCCATTAAAATACAGGAGAGCTAACTACTAATTAACTTATGGCATAATATTACTGTAAAAATACGTATATGAAATAAATTCATTAAGAATGCGCATTTTATGTGAAATAAGTTAAGATTAAACATTTGTGTTTTTACCTTTCCAAGGAATGAATTCATCCATTTTGTGAATGTCTTCTTTTGGATGTGTAATCTTTCTTCCTGAAGAGCTTTGATTCTGCCTGTCTCAAACTTGAGACAATCCTCTCGTTGGGATATAGTCGTCATTTTTACAATTCGGTGCACAAATACACTTTAATTCAAGTTTTTTGAACCAATATCGGGAATGGCATAGCTCTTGAGCTAAATTACTAATAACAGAATCAGCGAAGTTGTGGAATAATACTACATGAGAAAATAAACAAAATAAGTATAAAGCTTTAGCTTTAAATTACTAATTGAGTTGCTGCCAGAATTCACATATTTATTACACCCACTTTATCACATTGGAATACTTTATCAATGGTTTTTATCTTCTTATCACTGTTAAGTTTGATTCGCTGCCCGTCATTGAACTTGGAATTTGAAACCAGAAATTAGCTGCCCTCGTTTGCTCTTTATGAATGCTTCGTTGAACCTAAAAGAAATCAAATTAAATTGTATTATTATGTGACAATGACATACTACTTATTCATAAATACTATTTATTACATCACGTAAATATGAGTATTTAACTCTCCATCTATCTATTTCAATTTCACGAATGTGAATGAATGAATTCTCAGCATGATCTAACAATGCAATGAAAGTAGAAAAATCTCAAAAGACTTGTCGGTCATATATGTGTGATTGTTCATTTTAAATCATTAATTTCCTATCCTAAAATCTCAAGAAATAAATCTTTTAAAGGAAGATTGAATCAATGAATGAAATACGAGTCATGAGTATAATAAAAGAGGAACGAATTGAATCATAGGTTCAAGACATTAAAAGACATCTTCTTTCCGAGAGCGAAAAATGTCTTGAGAATAAAGTTCAAGTTGACGAGACGTGTAAAATGAAATGAAAAGGCTGTTCAAAAGACAGCAAAAGTAAAAGGAATCAGTGATTCTAGCATGAGTCAAATGAGGCAATCCATCCACATCGGAATCAACAGAGGGTCTCGTGGGCATCTCTGCCCTCTCTCCACTCGTTCTCCTTGGACTTCCAAGACTCCCAACAAGTGACTATCAACAGATGAGGAACTAGAATAGCAATATATTCCTCTCACATCCACAAAAAGACTCCTCAGGTAAGTAGCATTGGATGATATGCTTATAAAAATGTGTATTTCTCCATATGATAATGAAAAACCACTCCATACATACCGATGGATTACAACGCACGCATGAAGGCAGCCTAAGCTCCTCTCAAACTAACCCAGTCAAAAAATGTTCGGGACAATGAACCTCTCGTTCCTACCCATAAGTATGTGCATCGCATTGCAAATTCTTAAGGAGATGTAAACGAAAGCAATCTCTATTGTCTCTTGCCTCGCTTTTACACCTTATCAATATTCGGCAAATTCTTTTATTCTTTTCCAGAGAATCCTCTTTTAATGCTTTTCCGCATGCTAAATTAATTAGTAGCCCTTTTTCTAATTTGTTGGAATTTGTAGTCTTCCTTCATCATAATTATTGCGCATTCTCTCATACAAAGTTCACTTAAGGAGAGAAAATTAATTTTTTCTCCGTTCTTCGTCATATGCAAATTACACGCAAGTCTTAAACAGTAATTACTCTACATACCTGGCCGTAATTTGATCTTTTATGTTTTGTTTTCTCTTAACTCTTAAGTCGGTTTAACTTCCCAATACGCTTAATATTAGAATGATCCTTATATGAGCATAAAGTATGATGAACTCAAATGAATACTTTTGTCTTATCCTCTGACCTAGGGTTAAATATGGTTGTAAAGGAGTCGTTTATTAGAAACTCATTAGTCCAGAGACAAGTAACTTTTTGTACATTCCTAGTTCAATTAAATTATATTTTACGGCCACGATCACATTTGCATTATTGTTGAAAAAGTATAATTAAATATAGAGGGATATGAATCTCCAGGATTAATTACCTTGCCAGCTATTCTATTAACTTTTGCATAAGAAAAGTTTAGACGGAATGAAACGATGGTTTGAAAGAAATGTGAAGTTGTAAATAACGAAAATGCCTCCTGTGATTCTTGGGACTATTAACTTTTGAATTTCTTAATACTTTTAGTTAGGTAATTCCATTACGTTACTCTTTAATATTGTACACGGTACATCCTAATGAATATCTCCATTCAGGTTTTTCTTCTCTTTAAAATCTTTTCAGCCTTCTACCTAACTTTATGCTAATCCAAAATGTCATTATTATGATATGGAAAGAATAAGTGTATACAATAATAAACTATACACATCAGGTGATGTGACTAAAAGTTCGAGTGCATTGCAAGGTAATTACGTTAATAAAAATGTAATAAAATTTTGTACAAGATAAACATTGTGCTTAATTATTAAACAAATAATGATCTATTATTTACCAGTCAAACTTTTCATATAAAGCAAAAATCAAACTTAAATGATTACACACATTGGATCGTTCCAAGGAAAGATGTAACAAGTACAAAATCTTTTAAGTACTCTGAATACATTAGTTGAATGAATAAAGACTGAATGCATATGAGCATACGTGTTATATATAATTGTTGAATGCGAGAGATCTTCACAAAAAAATATTTGACTTTTAAATTTAACAAAATCACCAAACTAAGGCATATAAAAAATCAGAGATGCGATGGGATGAATCAGGAACAAGATTAGAATTCATAGTCATATCTCAAAAATGCATATTCGCAGGTATGTAATAACAAAGAGAAGTATGTAGGCTGAAGAATGTCGGCTGCCTCCTGTTGCTCCTAACTCGAAAAGTAAGAAACGATGTCAAATTGATGGGAGAAGAAGCGAATGTGAATAAAATAGGAAGAATGCCGGTTTCATTTCCTTCCAAATGTTCCTCAACATGGTGCATCGGAGTATTAGATGATAAGAGTAGGTGGCCAAGCGAGATGAACTTGACTCCTCTCTTGACACTTCACTACTCACTGACCACTGACCACGTCTCCATGACCGGACATTCTACATTATTTACACCAGTCGAAGACAAGACTCATTCGAGCGATAATATTATATAAAAAAAGAACTTTTCCTCAAACGAACCAAGAAAGAAAAAAAATCAAGAAGAACCCATGAAAGAGTCAAAGACTCCTCATTTATCCCCTCTGTAAACTTCATAATCCAACAAACAAATTTAAAGATGCAGTCATTAGAAATCATCCTAGGCGGTTCCGCAGCTTCTTGGGCCTCAAGCCGCACTTCATCTTATATAAAAATTATCGCAAACTTCACGCGTGAGAAAAGCTAATTAGTTTTATTTTATTGCCCCCATGATCTTATTTTAGCCTCAACTCAACAATGTATATATACGAAAACCTCACCTCATTATGCCCCCTATACGAGAGAGATAATTGAGATTGGACAAAGTCTAAATGAGCCACCCTTTGAATGAGAGGAGTGTCGTGTGGACTCCCAAGAGTCTTTGAAGGAAAAACAAAAAAAGCCTTCTTTAATTCCTTCCTCTTGTATTCTCTTATAATACTCCATTCGAGGGCAAGGCTAACAGACGTCACCTCATTTGAATCTCAATTATTTTGCAAGACACCTGAGAGTGTTCCCGCATTAATCCCGAGCCAGCCCTAGATTCAGCACGAGAAATGGACAATCATACGAAACAAAGGCTGATCTAATAGGCTTCAAGTATATCCACCATAAAGCACTTCCACCAACGGTTCAACCTCAATTCTGATGAACTTCAAGGTGAAGAATCGAGGTAGAGTCAATCCTCAGGCCTCAGCATGTGATGAAGAAAAAAATTGCACAGTTTAATCGCTGAATATACACCATTTTCCTCCCTCTCAATTTAATAGTTCCATAAAACAGAGGCCTATTAAAAAGATGGGAATTGTAATAAATAGGAAGGATATAAATCTCCCTTATCTCTCCTGAGGTGTGTTTGAGAGAGAAATGAGAGGATTACAAGTGTGAGGTGGAGATGAGACTTGAAGAATCTTCCTTTCATTCCTGATTTACAAATGAGAGGTTCGCCTTCCATGTCACTGACGAGGGCCATTCATACCTTTTGGATGTGAACAACAACACAAATTTGCTCTTTTCTATTTATGAGGGTCTCACATTGGGTCTCCTCCTTCAAACGACACTCTTTGTCATTTTTAGTAGCAGAGAGCAAGTGTGCGAGCAAATCGTGAAAACTCATTAAAAACGATTATTATTTAGCCGTCGTTGGAGGGAATGAGGAGATGAACGCCTTAATACGCGAGTTTGCATTTGCAGTTGACGAAGGGTAATAAAGGATTCAATTCCTAATTCAAGTTTTTCCATTGGAGAAGGCGAGCCAAGAGAGGAGAACAAGAGTTTCATGCGTAATTATCATCTTCTTTGATACAAAATTCTTATTATTTTTCTTACAAACGTCTTCTCTCGATTCATGGGCTCGAGGCAAGGCGGGTGTTGACTTGCCCCGCTTCACTCAAACTCACCTTCTTTGCATATCATACAGGAGAATGAGAAGGGAAACACACATGCTGCAGAGGAGAATTATTGCCATCTTCTCCGGACCCTTATTCAATTAATATAAAATCACACCGCCTCTCATATTCATCCTCTCACAACGAGATAGCTTTTCTTAATGCTTCACGAATGAATGAAAAATCTTAACTTGTGACGTAATTGATGGATGGCCCACGGGGAAGTATGAAAGAATTTTATGGGAGGACTTTTGAATCTAAATAATATTATACAAGATTAACTAAAATCCCTCATGCACCCTAGATATAAATCCAATGAGTCAAATCTATTCTTATCTTGAGCGGAAAGGGTGGAAGTATCGGGAAAATGGAAATGATATCATGATCTCATCATCTCACTCATGTTCTACGAATCACTCACTTTGATGACAAGGGGATATCCCTTACAAATATCAAATGCTTGTCATGTTCCATTTCCTCCATTGTTGGAATGTTATACCCATTACACACCTCCACTTCCCAAAAAAGCAAATATCTCATCTAAATATGTAAATTTCAAAGGTGCATTTATTCGCCTTATCAAGTTTTAACATCGCCGGTTTCATCATTTTGTGGGCCTTTGGGAAAAACACCACAAACTACAAATGAACGTAGACGTAAATAAACGAACACACACCTGTGTATTCGAGAAATTCCATTTCAGCTTTCAAACATTTTCTACGCAAACCTCAGTATACGCTTAATTCGACAATAACAATAGAGCTAAATGTGTTAGTGAAAATTAATTGGAGACCTTTTATTGGCTGCAATAAAACCTTGAAAAATAGCTTTATTGATTTGAGCAAGATTTGGTTAATTTAATTCAAGTTTTTGAAAAGACCTAAAACATTGTATTATATCCACGCAAGATATGTATAATATACCAGTAAGAAAAAATGGAAATTTCTTTCAAACCCTTATTAATTTACACCTCTAACCTCATTCTCATACGCACAAAAGTTGAAAAATATCACCAATACAATGGTGCGTAAAAAGGAATGTTTGTGAAGGAAGAGGAAACACGCTTTTACTTTTGAACCCTTTCTCGAGAAGGCAACCGACTTCAAAATGTGCTTTAAAATCCAAACTAGCAAACAAGTGTTGTAGTCTCCGAGCATTAATATCATAAAAGGTATCCATACTTAATCTATGAATAGAAAGTAAGACATGTAAATAAATACTACAAGCTTTGGGATTTGAGGAATTGTTCACGATAACGGATTATTTCCTTTCTTAAAATACAAGAGAACTTCAGCACTTGTACGATTGAATAGTATTTAAGCCCCGAAAGCCAATACACCACTCATAGCCCTATTCCTCATCATGGAAGAGTGTTTGATATTGAAAATAAATATATATTCAAGGAATATGTCAATTTCTAGGAGAGGATACAATGTATTAGTATAGCTTCTTCCTGAATGGAATTAAGAATTCAACTTAAAGTGTTGAAGTCCATAAAGATAACGTGTTTTATTTTTAAGTTGCATAATTCTAATGTTTACCAACTTGGATTTTAGTTTTTAGTATACCTATTCAAAAGTAGTAATGATAGGTTTCAACTTGATTCAATTCTAAAATTCTAGCAAATAAACAAATTGTAAGAGTTGGAAAAAATGTATGAAGCATCAGTGAATTGACCATCAGTGAAGAAATTCAGGTCCTCAAATGACTCATCTGTTTTTACAACCTACCCAAAAAGGTCTCAATTTAAAAACAGGTGGGCAAAGACGGAAAAGAACAGATCTACTCACAGAGTATATTTATTCAGAGCATGGTTATCATTAGCAAGTGTATTAAGGGCCAACGCTAAACCATAATTTGATGATAAATAAAGTTACTCACTCCCAGCGTGAACTCTTCTGTAGTGAAGAACTGGAGTAAATGCCGATTTTTTGCAGATCAAGTTCCTACCCAGCCGAGTGAGAAATGCGAATTTGAAGAATATTATGCTAATTTTGATCATGACTATCAAAAGTGGAGTAAAAGACTGAACCCTGTCTAAATGAGATAGTAGGAAGGAGGTACCTAGCACGACGGAATTCCTAGTGTTTATGATCATAATTTCATAGCCGAATATAGGAGAGAAATGGCTTGCAGTTAAAGTGGCACCTTCGAATACTGCACAGCTCATTAAGCCTCCTCCTTTCGCTATGATTGGCGAGGGTGCAGTAGAGCTGATGTTGATGATAATGGGATGATCTTCTTCGTATAAACCTACGTGGCACGTAGGCGAGGGAATATGTGCCGACTCCTGATAAAATAAACGTGACAAAAGTCTCCGGCGGCTTGGAATAACCTTGAGGCTCACCGCCAGCGAGAGCTTCGCACATTGTCTGCCTCTCATTCATATGGGCATGAGGGAGGCTGGGTGAAGTTCGCAGAGAACAAGGTGGGTGTTTCATATTCACTCAATTGCATTCCCGCACTCCCATATCAAATCATCTCTAATGAATTCATCAACCCTTTCGCTGCATCTTTCATTCTCCCTTCACACATTCTTCCCTGGCTAAGTTATGACAACTTCTTCTCTGGGAATCTCTACAAGATGTGATATTAAAGGCTATGTCTTTCCCAACATCTATCTATAGAATTTGTCGGGTCGGACAACCGGTATCTGTTTATAGAATTAATACATGAATTCAATGATACTTATTTAATAAAAGTGCAAGAGAAATATAACGATAAATCAAATCGAAAAAGCTATAAATTGAAACATTGTATTACAACATGACATTAGAATTGGAAGCTGTAAATGAGTTTTGGATTGGATCTACAATGAGTTTGATGTTTGGCGAATGATTTAATATTAAAACAGAAAAATATTTAATGACCCTGGTATAAAATTGCAGTTTATTGTGGAATCTCCTGATACTTCTTTTGCAATATATTGTCAAACAAAGGGTAAGAAAATTTTTAGTCTATCTTAGAATCAGAATTTGACAATGACACTGATATATTATAAACTGATATAACTGATATATTATATATTTACTTTTTTAACCTAAATTACAAATGAAGTGCAATTTTATATCCTAATCGTAAATCTTATTTTAAAGTGATGCATAAATTATTATTTTATTATAATAGTCAATGATGTGAGACATTGTGAGAGGTTGGTCCGGTAAGATAAGATTCGCACTGGTAAACATTTAATGTGCATAGTACAAAGTACCAACCAACACTTGCATTCTTGCATAACGTTATTTTATATAAAACCAAGACTGCCATTAAAATTCTTGATTTGATTTCAGTCGTAATCTGGTTATGAATATGTTTTTGGTTTTAGTTTGGTTTGGGTAATAAATTATAAATATAGTATGTCTAATGATAATGATCAATGAACGATAAAACATGAAACTTAGATAAAATTGATATATAATATGTAATGTTTTCCAAAATTATTGAATTATAACAAAAACTCTAGTTAATCTTACTTTATCTTTAGAAGACTCAATTCGAGTGTTTAAAAAAATCAACGTTTCGTAATAATATAACAAAATTTAATTTATGAATGTCATTCTTTATCAATCATAAGTATTTATTTAGATATTAAATGTCAATCAATTTCTAATCAAATTAGAAAATTTCAGTATAATCGGTCAATTTCATTAATATCAACCCTTTCGTAATAATGTATAATATGTATATAATAAAGATGCATAATAAGAATCTTTATAGGAAGGATGTATGTATAATAAGGATGCAGATAGAAAGTTAAATGTATTTAGTTGTTGAATGTTGTTGACTTTTGATGTTGGTTTCCAAAAATTCTGACAAAAATTATAATAAAACTAATTTTTCTAACCAATATTTCGTTGAGTTGAAGATATGGTCGACCATCAACGAACTTGGCAATGTATCACTATACTGAATTGTGGACAATGGGCCAATTCGGAGTTTCGGGGAAGAAGCGGGTTTCACATCAAAATTGACAGATGAGAGTTCGGAAGACACATCGTGCCTCCTGAATGGAGCGGAGCTAACTAAACACTCATCGGCTTCAACTCCTTCCAAGATTCAATTCAACCCATTCGTCTATGACCACACGCTTGCGCCTCTCTAGAATATTACAATTTCCAATGCTCCAACGTATGGCTATGCTCAAATATGCTGACTCCTATCGTCCTATCCCACATGCGGTGTTTCAGTTTCAAGACATTCAAGAATCAAGTCATTTAATTATGAGATGACAGATAAATATGCTAGGATTTAAATGGCATTTCTTGGTCGTTCATGTTTAAATCATCTTTAAAAAATATTAAGGGGTCACTTAAGTTTTTACCTCTTTATAAAGGTACACGAAACATTTACATGGTTAATGCCACATTTTTTCCAATTCCTTGAAATTACAAGCTATAAGTCAAGATGGTAGGGCCCACCAAAATTAAATACTATATAATTGTTTTTAGACTAATTCGCGTATGCTGATTACGAATCTGAAGTTAGTTTGCGTCGCTCGTATAAAACTAAGTTATAGACATGAACTGCTAATCAAATGGGCTTCAAGAATATATATTGGTGTTGTATATAATTTTGAACTCTGAGAATGCAATATTAAAAAGTGTAAATAATTAAATAAAAAAATGTAAATAATTAGTGTAAAAAGAGAAAAATTGAGAGTATTTCAATTATTTTCGAGCTTCGATGACGTCATTTTAATATTTTTCTCGTCACTAAGGGCTATGTCGCGAGCTTGGAAAGCAATATTAGATGAATAAATAACAAAGAAATCAAATAGCAATTTGATAAAATGGTTGAATAATGCAATTTTAGAAAATACGAAAAATAGATCAGGATAAAAGTAGAAATGTATTTTTGAAGTAATCCAATTCACATAATTTTAAACAGGTATTTTATAATTTATAAGTAATTAATTGTAAAGTAAGTAAATGGTAAACACATGTTAAAATTCTCAACCATCCGAATCTTCATGTCGCCTGTCTTGTGAATCGAAACGCTCAATAGCTTGAAATTTACATAGAGTCGTGGATTCCCAATCTGAAGATGTCGTGCTGACAAAAGAAAGCTCCAGTAGGAGATTGGCGTAAAACAAAAGTTTGAGAAAATGTGTGAGGAGGATCGTCGTCAGTCTGTAAATGATAATTTATTAGATAAGTACTTTTATTACATTTCAATAAGACAATATTTAAAACTTTATTCAATAATTTAATTAATATTAAATAGTACTAGTAATAAGAGTATTAAAAAATAATAAATTAAGACATGGGTATGATAAGATAACTAATAACTTTATTAACCTTTAATCGCCCCATAACATTAATGAGAATTCCTCCATCGAACATTGGCTGGCAATCAACGGCAGTGCAAGATCGCTGAATTTTTTGAAAGGTCAGCCCCTGTAGATAATACAAAATATTTTTAAATTCTTCAAAAATATAAGTTGATTAGTGTGAAAGATTGTGAAAGTGATGCGCAATTGTCTACTTGAGGGAATTGTTATTTAGGTAAATATTTGAATATTAAAATTATTCCACTAATATGCTCACGCCAAATTTCTGCATAATTTTTTCCGCCCCTTGACACTGAACACCCTCAAAAGTCATAAGTGATTCTGTCGGCTGTAATAATAAAATTAAGATCAAATTATATAATTAGCCATGACTCATCGTATTTCTCCATGCGAAAATAAGGAAAAGGAGTTTGGTCTTGGTCAGAATAAAAATATCTTTTTTGCTTACATGATATAAACCCACGAGATTTGCCCTCGTTTGACAATTATCGAATAGCCCATAATATGAATCAGTAAAAGACTTTCCAATCGCTTCGTACTGGGGATTTAACGCCATCGTCTTAACCTTAACTTTAAATTTTAATCAGGACTTAAATTCTCTTTTACAATTATTATTTATAACGAATAAATGGAATGTCGCCTCGGTTAGTTGAATTGTAAAAGCTCACTTTTCTAGAACACTCGGACACAAGCAACCTCAACCATATGAATGGCATCTTTTATTTCTTTCAAATTACCCCCAATGATGCAATTCACCCCGAGTCATATATCCCAAATGTTATTGATGCTTATTCCCATCTATTGACTCAAAAGGAGAATTCATCTCGTCTACAGACCTCTTGTGGTCCTTGGTGAATTCATCTGGATGAACGTGGTCTTCGCCATTCGGTCGCTCATTCTCTATAGAAGCTCCCTTGGACATTCAGTCTTCCGGTTCATCGGTACGTCTTTAAAAGGTAACCATATTCTTTAAACTTAACATTAACTTAATTAGAAGCGACAGTGTGTTTGGTCATAGACTTACGAGGGTTTTGAGGCTAGAAGTATTTTAATTTGGTCAATAGTCCAATATTTTTCTGGTCATACGAGTTGATAGGTTTAGTGAGGGAAATTGTAGTTGGAAAGCTTCACCCGACATCCTAATTAATTTTAATTGTATCTTAAACTAAAGTTTCGTGGGTGTTTCAGGTGAAGTTCTCCAACAAGTAGGAGAGATCAGGTAGATAGGATGCCGCAGAACGAATACATCGAGTTGGCCAGGAAGCGGTATGGCTACCGCCTCGACTACCACGAGAGGAAGAGGAAGAAGGAGGCCCGAGCCGCCCACGAACGAGCCGACAAGGCCAAGAAGCTCAGAGGACTCAAAGCCAAGATGTACAACAAGCAAAGGCACAAAGAGAAGGTCCAAATGAAGAAGACGATCAAAGCCCACGAAGAGAAGCTGAGCAAGAAGAAGGAAAAAGAGGCAGTGAAGGATGGAGCCGTCCCGGCGTATCTCCTCGACCGAGAAGGTCACGACAGAGCTAAAATCCTATCAAATATGGTCAAGCAGAAGAGGAAGGAGAAGGCAGGGAAATGGGACGTTCCTATTCCAAAGGTCAAAGCCCAGTCGGAAGCAGAGGTCTTCAAAGTTATTCGAACGGGGAAGTCGAAGAGGAAAGCCTGGAAGCGGATGGTCACCAAGGTCTGTTACGTCGGCGAGGGGTTCACGAGGAAGCCGCCTAAGTTCGAGAGATTCATTAGGCCCATGGGATTGAGATTTAACAAGGCCCATGTCACTCATCCTGAACTCAAAGCCACGTTCCAGCTTCCAATTATTGGAGTGAAAAAGAATCCAAGCTCGACTATGTACACCTCGCTTGGGGTTATTACAAAGGGAACGATCATTGAAGTAAATGTCTCCGAACTCGGTCTCGTCACCCAGAGTGGGAAAGTCGTTTGGGGAAAATACGCACAAGTAACAAATAACCCGGAAAATGATGGATGTATCAACGCTGTTCTTCTCGTTTAGCTTTCGTTTACAATCTCTTATTTCTTGTTATCACATTTTTCTAAAAGATCAATAAAATGGTGTCTATTTTTAATTTTCGCCGTGTGAATATTTCCTGATAAACTAATTAATAATTCATATTTGATAGGAAATTGGAGCCTTCGTACAATTACCTTTAGGCAGGCTCTGAATTTCATTTTCAAAGTACTTAATTTCATAAATCCTCACTGAGTCAGCTATAAAACACAACGTCGCATATAAATGTCAAATATTTTAACTCATTTTTAACTGCATATAAAACAACATTGATTTTTATAGAGACAAGATGCAGATCTTCGTGAAGACTCTCACGGGGAAGACGATCACCCTTGAGGTTGAACCCTCAGACACGATCGAAAATGTGAAGGCGAAGATCCAAGATAAGGAGGGAATTCCACCTGATCAACAGCGTCTGATCTTCGCAGGAAAGCAGTTGGAAGATGGTCGAACTCTTTCAGACTATAACATCCAGAAGGGTATATTTTCAAATTGAAATACATTATAAATAATTCAATTTAGTAAGATTAATTTATTTTAAACATTATTTTTCATCAGGAGTATCTTCAAAAATGCGCATGTAAATTTATAGTGTTGTTTCCTAAATGTTTTAATTTGATTATAGAATCGACGCTTCATCTTGTCCTTCGTCTTCGTGGTGGTGTGATTGAACCAACACTTCGTATTTTGGCTCAGAAATACAACTGTGACAAAATGATTTGTCGCAAATGCTACGCGAGGCTTCACCCGAGGGCGACCAACTGCCGAAAAAAGAAGTGTGGGCACACAAACAACATCCGACCCAAGAAGAAGCTCAAATAGACTGCTTCACCATCTATTATGGTCAATTTAATATTGATTGCATTCAATAAAATTTGGATTCTAACAAATAAGACGTAAAGAACTTGAGTTTTTATTATGCATACTCGCATACACTTGTTATTTGTAAGGAGTCAATTAATTCGTCCATAATATCATTTTATAAACAAGAATTCATAACAAATATCAATCATACTTCATACTTTAATCACCTTATAGTAATTACACCATTATTTATTTATTTTTTTATAAAAAACGTCACAAATTCACAATTCAGTGTGCACATTTTATCAAAGTTAAATCTGTAATAGGGGTATTACAAGATTTACTGGTAAGCATAATGTTAAATAGCACTTATGCTCCTGTAGGGTTTAAACTTGTACATGTTGAAAAATTTTATTTTTTGATTTTTCATATGATTTTACATAAAGTCCAATTATATTATAAATTGAACAAACTAAATTTTATTTTTAAAATGGCAATGTCTAACGATATGAGTGACAACATAAAATTAAAAAGAACAGAAATGATAAATTTAATGAAACGAAAGGATGAGTGCGAAAAGAGAGCACATGAAATTTTGTTAGTGCTCATAGAAGAAAACGTTTCAAAAGACTATTTAATTGAAAATGTAAGCCACATATTTTAATTTAATAAATTGATAAATATTAAATAGGTTTAATGAATACAGTTAGAATTCGTTCTTGTAAAAATAATCTTGACTTTTTCTCTTCATTTGCTAGGCGATTCATTTACATCCAAGGCACTTCGAAGACGTCATTGAAGAGCGAAGAATAAGTAAAATGTGTGGTTGGACATTATGTGATAAACCCCTTGGAGAGGTTCCGAAGCAAAGATATCATATAAAGGCAAAATCAAATAAGGTTTTGGATATTACTGAAAGAAAGGTTTAAAAGATTTTTTAAACAATTTTAAAGAGCTTTTATTATATATTACTTTTATCAATTGCACATTAATTTATAACCAACAAAGATAATTTTGTCGAAATGATCCTAATAATTGTTTTACGATTTGTTAGGCATTTTGCAGTTCTCAATGCTATGCTATTGCGGTTGATTTCAAAGCTCAATTGTTAACTACCCCGTTATGGACCAGAGATGAAGATGAGGATGATAATCCAAAATTCAATATACTTGATATGAATAATAGTGGATTGGAAGGAATAAATATTACTTTTTCATTAACATTAGATGATGACGAAGAAAATGAGGAAATCAATGAAGAGAAAAATGAAAAAGTTCATTATGGTTCTACAACTGATGAAGACCATGAAGATGTTAATGAAAAGGATTAAAAGCTATCTATATAAACATTTGCACTCAATGTTTATAAAATATATTTTGTATTTACTATATGATAAACTTTCTCATCATTTGTGATAAATTTTTGATAATTATGTAAGGATAACCAAAAAATTAAATTAAAATAACCTCATTTTTTAAATCGTTAAATTTATTTCATGACTAATAAACTTTTATCATTGATGTATAAATATTAAATAATTACAAAGGGAAAGATAAATTTATATAAATACCTTTAAATAAATCGTGTGGCTAATGCTAGAATTTTTGTATAATCAGCCTGTTTTGAAAAGGTCTTTTCTTTAAGTATTTTTCTAAGAAGCATTGGAATTGGAACAAGGATTCGTGTTCCAATGGGATTTCCATTTTCTTCAATTAAAACAACGTTGTTTGAATCGAATGAAGGTATAAATGCTCTCTGATTCTCCTTTACACCAACAATTACACCTTTTTTCATTTCACCCTTCACTGTCACAAGTACAATATCACCTAAATAAAATAGAAGAATGGTTAGGAATGAGAATGAGCTTCCGAACTTAGCATGTTGAATTCAATAAAAAAATTAAAAGAGTATTATTATAATTAAAATTTCAAACCTGTTCTTGCAATTCCGTGTTTATTGTAAACGTGAATGATTTTAGGAGGTTTTCCTTCCGCCATCGCTTGCTTTCCAATCGCCGAATTGTCGACACATCGTACCCTTGATAGCAATCTCAATCGAAATAGTGTATCTCCTGTGTGAATGACTCTCTTTTGACATAGTTGAGCTGGTCGAAGACAGTTTGAAAAAGTTCTTGATAACAACTCCATTGCGTGGATGCTATATAAAATTCGGGGTTAGGTTTAGGCCCCGGACAGTAACTATTAAAATGACTTTCTTGCTTTTGGTTGCAGGAGATAGGGGGAGGGTAGTAGAATGTCTCATTCTTACCCTAATTTTAGGTTGGGGACAGTAAATGTAAATGAGGCTAGGTTAGGTTAGGAGAGTTTCGGCCCTGCTGGGCCATCATCAGGGAAAGAGCATCACTTTCCGACTCATCTTCTACCCGTGCAATGAAGATGAGCCCGCTCTTATAAGGCGATTATTGATACTGGTCCAGGGTACACTTGGGCTATGTGATTTAGAAAAGTTCTAAATCTACTGCCAAGCTCTCTCCTTTCCGCATCAGTCGACACCTCTAAAAATTGTCGACGATATAAATACTCAGAAATGTATCCCGTATCATTTATCCTTGCTGTCCGGAACCTTAACTTGGGGAAAGAATGAGACTTTCCCTTACTGTCCGCAAACATTCTACTACCCTCCCCCTATCTCCTGCAACCAAAAGCAAGAAAAAGTCATTTTAATAGTTACTGTCCGGGGCCTAAACCTAACCAAAATTCGGTAATTTTGAGAATATGTTGCTCATTGAAATTAAATATAAGGTGAGTGTTTTTGGACTAATTTGAGTGCGCTGATTCCGAATCTGAAGTCAGTTTGCGTCGCTCTCATACAATGACAGTTATGGGCATTTAAATTTGACAAGTTTAAATGGGTCGCGAGTAAGCGCAGCCACTTTATTCACTTTTCATTTCACTTCTTCAATTAGTTTCTCTCTTATTCTCATTTTTCCTTCATTTTTTAACTGACTTCTGGTTTACTTTTATTATTTCTATTATTTTAGGTTATTTTAGGGTATGGTTGCCATTATATGCGAGCGACGCAAACGTCTTCAGATTCGTAATCAGCACTCAAATTAGTCAAAAACTCACCTTATATTTAATTTCAATGAGCTACATTTTCTCGAATTATTCTTAAAATTCAATATTATTTATTTTATGCGTACCGATAAAATAAATACCTTTACGCGATTACGCATAAACTTTTGATCCTATACTTCTTCTAATCAACTTTAATTTAAGATTATAACATTATATTATATTTCTCAAAAATTAATAAATTGATTACAAATATAATTTGTTTCACTGATAAAATAAAATCATCAAATTAAAAATATTTTAACTTTTCAATATTTCTATTTAGAATTGGAGTAAAAATGCACGCAATGAAAAGTGTGTTGTGAGATATTTGAGACTTTCAAACCCAGTCTCAAATGTTCTACGCTATAAGGAGAATGCCAATTGTGCCAAACCAATAGCCAAACTGTAGGGCTATTTATAAGCTATAATCGTGTATGCTTCTGGTAATTATACTTTATGAGGTGAATTTTATGCCTACTATGTAATACTACAAGTCATTTAGGTAATTTATCAGTATTTACATTATTTGTATTTATAATTTTATTGAGTATGCAAATTGTGGCATTTTTGCAAAATGGTATCTCAAGTTGAAGTAAAAGTGATTTAGAAAATTAAGTCTTGGTTTAAACAGCATTTAAACCAACTTAACATTATTTATTATATTGATTTGTAGATTTTTAAATAGTAAATAATTAATTAGCATTCTTCTCATTCAGATATATTCTTTTCTGTTAATTAGATGTGCAAGATTTGTAAGAATCTTAGAATAGCCATTTTGATCTTGATGTTCTAATGATTAAAAATATATTATTCTGTAGTTGAAGGTATCAGTATACTCATTATGTTTACCATTTTTCATACCTGATTTTTTTATCTTGTTTTTGTAAAATATTTGGATCGGTTTCCAGTATCCTTTTTAGTAAATTGTCGACATATAATTCCATATCGGTAACCCGTTGTTTCAATTCTTGATTTTTTATTTCAAGTTCAGCATGCATCAACATTATTTCCTAAATTCATTCATAATATTTACATTATATTTTAAAAATTAAATTATAAAATAATTAACTCAATAATAAGCAATTACTAGCATATTAACCATTAACTCATAAAGTAATTAAATCATATAATAAATAAATGTATTACTTCTCGAGATTTTGCATGGTATTTTTTGTGAAGCTCTTGTGGAAGAGTTGAAGGCAATGTTGTTTTGTTTGTCTCTAAATAACCAAAATCTTGGTCGTTCATGTTGTATGGACTTGCGACAGCAATTGGCGTACCATTACCTTCTTTTGTAATTACGATAGACAAAATTAGGCGAATAAAAAACCCTCCAATGAAATAAACATACTCACTTGACTTGTTGAAATAGGAAGCGAATGACCCAAGCGATTCTTTCAAAGTGGTCATTCGTGGCTTTTCTCCTTCATCTCCTTTTGCATGATCACCTCGATGTTGTTCCGAGAGCGAAACGTTCTCAAAGGACGGCGTCACAATCCTTGGTTTAGGAATGGGTTCTTTTTCTGTGTGAAGATTTCCCGGAGGTCTTTGGTTGAATGCACTGCTAGAACCGTTTCTTTCTCCGGCTGTTTGTGCTCCGGCTCTTGATGTTTCAGACATTATTGTACTTGCCAGACTATAAAAACTCTAAAAAAATGTTCTAAATTGGCCCAGTCCATAGCAATTTTTGCACAAGTCCTACCTAGATATATTAAAGAAGATAAAAATGTTATTCCGTATTACTCTTGCTTGGACTTTTGGACTTCTTTCACTTGATATTTTCCTCCTTGTATTGTCATTTGCACTTTCACTTTCAGTCGCGAGACTCCACATGAATGTCACCCTTTCATTCTAAAAAATATTGTGAAATAAAAATTACAAACAAACTTTATATCAGTATTTCATTTAATTTTGAAAGTCATTCCTTTATGCTTACTAACTTTATCATTTTCGGATGAATCTTCAATTATTCTCCCAGTGTAATTTTCATTCTAGAAAACATGTGTCAATTTCTTAATCGAATAATATTGATTGAAATTAAACATATTGACCTAAATGACCATGCTCTAATTTCGGATTTCATCAAGGATAGCTTACTTCATCCTTTTTGAAGGATTCCTTTCTGTCTTTTGACTCTTTTCTGATTCCTCTTACAGAGACAATTTCTTCACACTATGCAATTATTTATACAAAATACATTTAAAATTCTTATTTTTCTTTTAAATACTGAAATGTGATGCTTGAATAATAGAGTTTCAATTAAGACTTACAACGTTATCACTTTTGTCCTTCGTGTTTGTCGAGCTAAAGCTTTCTCTAGTCGACGATCCGGTTAACTGCAATAAATTGATATAAATAATCACATTCACTTATCTTTTTGAATAAACATAAAACTAAATCATAACTATTCGTTTGCTAGTTATTCATTTCATATTTATACTCTGATAGTAATTTTGTTTTTTAATTGATAAATGAAAGTATAAGAAGTTCAATCAGCTAAATCAACAAATATAAATATTAATTGGTTATAGGCTTCATGTTAACATTAAGTTTTCTAGACTAACCGAATAGTCTTCATCATCATCACTCTCAACTCCAGGATCAGAATTTCGTACGATTTTGCGAACCACTACTCTTCCTTCATCTTCTGAAAGAGAATTTCTGGGTTCTATTTTCTTCTTCCATTTATCTGCAGCCATCATGAATTTTGCAGTCCCAGCCATTGAGACTTTTTGAGTTTTCCCTTTTGTTCCCAAATGAAGGAGACTTCCAAAGGAAGAACGAAATCCTTCTTTGTTTCCGGAGCTGAGCTCTCCTAATCTTCCAGGCTGTTTCAGTGCCATTGTCTTCAGTTCAATTCGAAGTTCAAGTTCTCCCCGATAATGAGTTTTCTCCTGTCCTGGCTTACTTTTCAAAGGATACCATACACTCGTTTGTTTAGGGTTAAACTCTGTAAAAAGGGGCACTGTGACCATTCCAAGAAATTCATCTTTCAGCACTCCAAAGTGTTTGTGATAGACAGTCAAGATTAATTCTGGTTTTTGCCACGAAGGAATTGGACTGTTTATAATAATTATTTAAAAACATAAGTACTGAACATTATAGTGAAATGAACTCGTTATTTTAATATATTTCTTTATATGGAAGTGTAAAGAAAAAGAGTATATATTAATTACAGTTCACATTCTTCGCCCCAATCTGGATCTACTGTCTTCTCTTTTACGCTTGTTTCATATTTTTCTTTTCCAAATGCTATGCTGATGTAGACGTCGTTTGTGCCTTGATATATCACATTTTTAAATGAAATGTTTTTAGTTTTTATATTAAGCATGGAATTGGGTTTTAAAATGATAAATCTAAATCTTCATACCATTTTTTCCTTTTATTTTCAATCCTTTAGCTTTCAGAACTGAAAATTTTTTAATAGAAATAATTGAATTTTATTAAGTGTATATTAGGTAGCTATTTAAAAAATGTGAATTTGAACTTAAACTTACTTGTAATTAAAACGTGTGTTGGTGTTGAATCAGCCATTTACACTAAGAGACTAACATTAACATTGGCATGCCTGGTTAAAACTAAATAGCTACTTCGAGAAGGATTACTCTTTTTACAATGGGAACTCGGTTTGTATTAGAATTAGAAGCGCATATTTGATTAAGAATTTCTTCCCTAATTTCAATTTCATTTATATTATGTTAAAAACTCGTTTTTATTGTCAGTAAGGTAATAGTTGATGATTACTGAATAGAATACTGATGAAAGGATTGAGCCTATTCTCTTATCTAGCATTAAATTTGATGTATCATAAAATTGGTACGATATCTGATAAAAACAACTATATGAACCATAAAATGCAAATCTCAGTTAGTGACTTTTTATAGCCTTCATTTAGATATAGGTACTTAATTGGCCTTTAAATTTATTTTTATATGGTTATGTGCACACAGGATATGGATTTTTAAAAGCGTAATGTGTTCAAACTAAATCATATATTTTCATTCAGCCTAAAGTCATATTTTTATCCCTCTTTGTCAATTTGTCATAAAAAAATATTTGTCACCTCGTAAAGCATTGCTTTAATTTACTCTTGCAAATTTTTTGAGGATTATGATTATGATAGAATATATACTTTTTACAAACAGATACCTACTAAATAATACTCATACTTTGTGGCAAAGAACTTGAACTTTGAAAAGGAATTAGGAACAAGAGGTAGGCGGTTGAAATTGACTGACTGAAATAGATTAAAGTATATACCTATAATAAAAAAGATTTTAAAAATATTATTGCATTTTATTTTTCAATATTTTCATATTATTATTATTATATTATCATTTCATTGCGTTTTTGAAAATTTTACCTAAAGGAGTAGATTTTCCAATAATTACATGTTAATATTAAAGTTAAGTATTATGATATAACGAATCAAGCAATTAAACAAATATAAATTTTAAAATACATATTGAACAATCAAGCTAAACAAAGAATTAATGGATTATTTAAATATGTATGTATATTAAACAAGACTATTTTTGTGCATTAGCTTTATTTTAGCTGGCTAACATTTTATTTCGCTATCGCATAAGTGTGATGACATGAGTTTGATGACGTACGTGAAAGTAATAATGTATTGAACTTAAAAATAACTATTAAATGAAACACATAATATCGTATTTTTATTAAACATTAATTTAAAATAAGTACTATATGCTTAATATAGTAAACTACAAAGACTAAATACAAACTCAAAACTTTTTGAAAGTGTATACACATTGAAGACTATATAGGCGGCTTCACAAACTAAATTACAAAACGCTATTAGTGCAATAATCTTAGATACATTGTCTGAGTAAATAACTAACAAGATAACTTGTGCAAAATGAAAGATAATAATAATTAGCAATTGTATTGCAACAAAAAATATTGATATCACTGAATACCGTTAAATATGTATGAGACAGTCATAAGTATTTACTTGTTCTTGCATGTTGCACTATATACATATACCGGGTGGCCATTTTGTACTGAACATAGGGAACTCGGCTTATATTTCTTTGTTCACTCACTCTTTTATTTTGCCCCAAGCATTCGTTTCTCACCTTGTGGATACTTCTAACTGAACATATAAATGCTGGATTAAAATAAAAATGTAAGAATTTCAATTTCTTATAACTTAATCCCTTTTTCTACGAAGCAGAGTCACCTTATCTGAAACCGATAGACGCCATGATGTTCATGGTGAAATATAAGAGTGAGTGAACAAGGAAAGGAGTAAGCGTTCGATTCTCTATGTTCAATACAAAATAGTCACCGGTATAAAATACCAATCAATGATAAAATGGTATGTCAGTATGTGCTATTAACTAGATATGTAATAGGTAACAGTGAAATGCGCATAACGCCCCACTTCTTGAATGCCACACTCAATCCTTTTTCCCTATTATTACATGTTAAAAGGATCAAAAAGTTAAAGTGGGGCGTTTCACTGTTACCTAATTATAATAAATATAATTTCTAACATATATATGATAATGTAATATATTAAATTTATTAGTAATTAAAAACTTATATTTTAAACGAGAACTTTAAGTATGTTTAATGCTTTTTATACTATTGATTCAGTTCAAAACTGCCTAGCTTGAGTCGTTTATTTTATGATAGTCTGATGATATCTAAAAGTAGAATGGATTTTTATAATAATCTCATCATGACATAATTGAAATATTTTTACTTTTGAAATGCACAGGCCTTTCAACCGAACAGCAAATTCATTTCACATTTTACTACCGCTCCTATCGCCATTTTGGAAGAAATGTGACAAAGAACTTGTACTTGTGTCATTCTACCATATCTTTTACATTCATTTTAAATATAATAAGATTATTTATCTTTGCTTGCATTGGTGAATAAAATTGATGATAATTTGATGGCAAGGGAATTGTGAAGTAACCCGGAAAGACCAAATTTGAATAAATTTAGGTCAGGAGGACGAGGGAGGACCTCCAACTCTCGTAAAGACAAAATATATTCTCTTCCCTCCCTCAGCACTCACGCAGTCAGTCAGTTTTGGGAGTAGGAAGGGAGTGCGAGTTCGAAGAAGTTGATGGACTCTTCACTATCCTGAGTCTTGAATCCTGATAGGGTCAATCCAATGTTAAAATATATAAATATTTTATATAATTATTATAGATTCAATATTTCCTCATTCATCTTACACATTATTATGATCTGAAGTGATTTAATCATATAATAAAAGATCATTAAAATCTCTCATAAAATGTCTGTGGATATCTTGAGTGTGCAAAATGAACGGAATTGGGGTCCATTTCTCAGCTTCAATTCCTTCATCTTTTTCTACTATTCGAGACACTTGTTTCGAAGAAATGTTCCTCCAAAAGTGAGCATCCAGGGAAGAGTAACTATATGGAAATGGGTGAACATTGCCAACTCGTTACTTCACTCTGCAATCACTGGGATTGGCGCACTTATCTGGTAAAGCACTGGATGTAGCAAAGTTACATCTTTTTAATCAGTTCGGTGCACAATTTATACACGTAAAA
Source organism: Neelides sp. FZ-2019 (assembly GCA_009869795.1). Classification (NCBI taxonomy): domain Eukaryota; kingdom Metazoa; phylum Arthropoda; class Collembola; order Neelipleona; family Neelidae; genus Neelides; species Neelides sp. FZ-2019. Next base: position 1,245 of record VJMY01000606.1, on the reverse strand, counting down.
TGATTATGATTCTCTCTTCCGCTTTATAAAAGAAAAGTGATTATGTGCTGTATATTTTAACTCTAATTGAAGGGTAATCCTCAAAACGAAGGTTAAGTATGTATTTAAAGCACAATTCATCATTTTTCAAGCGTTTTTCATTTGATTATACCGCTTTGGCTCGAAATATAGCCAGGTTATCTTTTAAAATATCAGGTCCGACCTCCGGCTATAAATCGAGCCCCGGCTGTGTTGGATTATTTTACTTTTGGGAATTTCAATTATTCTTTATTCATATTCAATTATCTTTACGTTAGCGTTTAATTATGTTTCTTAACGCAATTTATTGTATTGAGTAAAATATATTATTTTGACCCGGCTACAATTCGAGACCGGGGGAGCATTCTTTCAACTCTTAAAATCGAAACCGGTGCCGGAAAGCGGGTATTGGAGGTGATTTCTGATCTATCAAACGGATTATTCTGAGTGATCGGAGTCGGATTTCGGCAACGGGATGAGACGATCTCTCTTCACCCCACCCTCTCACTTTGAGCTGGTATCGTCTCGTTTGACCAGGTTAAGCCTCGGAGCTTTGCTGGTCTTGGTCTCGTCTTCTCATCTCCATCCCTAACCAATGAAAGACTAGACCAGAGACCATTGAATTCTCCATTTACCCCTCTTCACACACTGGTCCTAGTCTCGTCTCGTCTTTAAACTCTTCAGTTCCTCTGGTCCTGGTCTTTTCAGGTCCTTGTCCAGGCTGATCTTTCAACTCTTTGACTCCCACTAATCCTGGTCTCGTTCTGGTCTTTGAAATTCCAGGTCTCCCCTGGTCATCGTCTCGTCTCTTCTGATGTCATGATGGCGTAATGGTCTCGTCTCGTCAAAGACCAGACGAGACGAGACCATAACGAGACGAGGCTTTTAATCGTCAAAGACGACCTGCCAAAGACCAAGTTGAAGCTTTGTTGAAAAGGCATCGGTAATACATTGGTTCTTTACCAATGCCTTTCCAAGACGTTTCCAGCAGCCAAACTCAATGCTTTTCTGAGAGCCTTTGCCCCTTTATATCCAATGCCTTCCCAAGAATTTGGTGATGATTGGGGTAATTGTTTATGTGTTTTTCTATTTGAATAGTTTTTATTGCTACCCTCAAACGGCCGATGATGTCATATCCTTCTACACTCATTTTTCATTTGTATTGGCATCATTCTCTTTAGGTATGTAAATATAAACCCTTTTTTCCGTTCATTTTATCTCTATAAT